>LPNX010305281.1:118263-266407 GCA_001517045.1 Pseudotsuga menziesii | reverse complement strand
CATACCCATTCATGCTACCTTGCATTGATTCAAGAATACTATGCATTCAACCGAACCATGGCCTAACCATGACTACCTCATATAGGATGCATTACTATAATTAATGTCACCAACATATATAGGCATGACACCTTTCTACATTCCAATATTCACATGGTATGAGGTCTCTTACCTGGACCAATCCATGGAATCTGTCATAAGCAAACTGTTACCTATATGGGTCTTACTTACACCCTTTTCCATGACCAATTTGATTGGTCCTTTGCAGGAGATTGTGACATTTGCTCACCAACTTTTGTTTTGGATGCGTTGCCTTATCCCTTCTCCATAGGGTTGCTGGTCTCATTCCATCAGCATCAGCAACACATTCATCCGGGTCCATGTCATCGTTGGTTTTCCCACTAATGTCAACATCAAAGCAATGACCATCATTAGTGGTTCATTATAAATATATAAAATTCCAATATTTTTATTGATCATGCAATATCCTATGCATGCAATATATATCGCCATGCATTTCAAGCATAAACTTAGGAAATGTAGTTAAAATAAGCAAGATAGGGTTTAATGAAAACTTCCCTTTCAATTCCCTCATCTTCTCATGGAATTCCTTTTCCACCCAATAGCTGATTGACTTCACAGTCCTTGCTGCCCCTGGGCATGCAACTGTCCAGATTTGTCCATTTGATAACAGCAGCCATCATTAGCACTTTGCTACTTCATGCTCATATTCCGGTGACTTATCCTCGTTCCTTGCTGGATAAGCTTTCCAACACCTGTTCACACACGTCATTCTGACCTCGGATGTGAAAACCACACCCCTTCTAAGAATGAAGACTTTCACCAATCTTGGCATTTTACACGCAGCTGCAAAGTAGAATTTTCACATTCTTCTAATGATCTCAGAGCCATTTTGGCAGCTGCATTTTCAGCATCCCTTTTCTCCTTTGTGAAATCCCTCTAATTCGAACTCTTGCCCAAAACACAGGATTTCCCTTCTCACAAGAACGATTGTCTTGAGGGACGAAGGGGGTAGGGTCTTTTTTTCTTTCTTTTTTTTGTAAATCTATGTTTTTTGCGCAATCTGACACATTAGCTTGCTGCCATTTTCTCATTCTCCAGCCCTGAAAATCCTCAAAATTTCACTGAGAAACAGCTGAAATCGGCTGAGAAATCTCATAGAAAAACTCAAAATTTTCCCTGTGCAAATCGGGTGTCGGCTGACTCTATGATCGGCTGTCGGAAGCCTTTCACATCGAGTGGTCTGGTCATTTAGTCATCCACAAAGGCGGCTCCTCCGGAAGTTCCAACCTTCCGCAACGTCAGACGCTCCTTCCCTTTCCTCTTCCGATCGACGCACTTTCTCTTGCGGCGTCGGCAGTCTTCTTAATCGGCCGGCAAATGCCTCCAGCTTCCGCAATGGCGTACGCTCGAAAGCTCCAAAACCTTCCACAACGGCGGCTCTCAAAAGCTCCAAACCTTTCGACGTATCAGCTGACTTCACATCGGATGCTGAACCGCTTTTCACCCGCAACGGCGAATGTCTACTTCGTCAACTCTTCCGATCGGCGAACTATCCTTGAGCCTTAACCCTTTTTGACGTTTCAGCGATCGAGGGAATCTCCCATTGGAAGACTTAACCATTTGGGCTTCCACAATGGCGAACGGAAACTTCATTAGTTTTCCCGCAATGGCGAATTCCCACTTCGTCGGCTCTTCCGATTTGCACTTACGTCGGACGTCGGCGGACTCTCGGAACATCGGACGTCGGCTGACTCTCAGAACATCGGACGTCGGCAATCGGATGACTCTTGGATCAAACGCAGGATCACTTTTCTGTCCGCAATGGCGGACAGGAGACTTTACCAATCCTTCCGCAACGGCGGAAGTTCACTTCCTTCAATGGCCCGACCGTTCCATACTTAGCCAGATTTTGAAATCTTTCTGCGGCATCAGCGATCGGACGGATCTCGAGTCGGATGCGAGATTGCTTTGTCGTCCGCAACGGTGGATGGAAAGATCGTTGTCTCACCCGCAATGATGGAGGTTAACTCCGTGAACCCTTCCGCAACGGTGGACAGGAACTTCATGAAACCTTCCGCAACGGCGGTAGGAACTTCTCCAGTTCTTCCGACTGGTTCAGCTGGGCAGAAGAAGATGCACCTCTGTCAGTTGGTTTTTCTTGGCCCATAGAGGCCCATTGCTGCAACTCAGAGCTCTGATACCACTCTGTCACATCCTCGTCCCCCAGCCGGTGAAGAGGACGCGACGAACATCAAAACACAGCCGGGCAATTAGCCCATGAACATAAAACAGAAATCAAATGCTGAAATTAAAACTTACAAGCATACACAGATGCATAATTCATCATACAAGGATGCACAGTCCTTCAAACAATTAGCGGAAGAAAACATAGACATTCCAGCATTTACAATCAATATAAATTACAGAGGTGAAGTAAATAGCGGTACTTATCTTTCAATGAAGAATTCACCCACAACCAGCTACGTCGCTGCAACGTTCCACCCAACCATAGGCCAGCGCGCTCATCAGTCTCTCAGCAACGCTGCCACCCCCGAGCTGGGCATGATTCCTCCGGAATAAGGGTCGATTGCAGGCTTATACATAGCCAAGGGGACATAAACAACACACCAATGCAGATGGGTTTCACAGGCTTTCAACAGACAAGCCAAGCCAGCACAGTCCGAAGACTAACCATTGCACTCAGGAAATTACTTAGCTGTCACAGCTTAAACAGGGAAATATGGAGTTGTTCTTGGCCCTATCGTGGCCAAAACAACTCAGCAACAACACCCAAACCAGGGTAACAACAACAACCCAATTTCACAATGAAAACGATGGCAACTATGCACAGTCCAAAACAGGGAAACTCAGCCGACAGATTGGGAATCCACAGTGACCCAAATCGTGGGTGAAATCAACAGTTCGTCCAAGGCAATTGAGCCACGGGAAGACTCACACAGACCACGCTGGAAACAAATTTACATACTCCCAGCCTAGGCGTGGGTAATAATCAATGTAGAACCCACAATTCGACCCATGGGGAAAGGATTCAGCCACTCCATTCACCAATCTACAGAGGAAAACGCTATGGGTAAAACCCAGGAAATTCCTGTGCGTGAAAATGAGAAACGGGAGGGAAATTCTCTGCGTGAGAATGCACAGCAGTCAGGAGGACGCGAATTGCAAGTGCCTGAGCGTTTAGCAACTCGTGAAGAGGAAGAAAATGCCTGCGTGAGACCAAAATTACCCAGGGCCTGTGCGTGAGGAGCCAACAGACCCAAAATCATGGTGAGAGTGAACTGACCAGGGAAGAGTGCGTGAGAGAGAAGAATGGTAAACATGGGTGGAGTGGGCAAGTGGCTAAGGCTGACAGCCTGCCACAACCACCACCTCTTCAGCAATAACTCCCCCAGCCACCAGCTGAAGCATTAAAGAGGTTAACAAGGGAAGATGGGACAAAATGTGACAAAACAACAAAGGTGGTGAGATAACAAGGTAATGAAACATGGGTTTTTCCCCCATAACCAAGGTTTGACATCCCCCACCCCTTATCCTTTGGAACCATGCCCTTTTCATTCAACGTTTCACTGTCGTAGCTGGTTGTGGTTTATTTTAATTGATGTGCAGGTTTACATGATGCCGAATTATAATGTGCCTTATGGCACGACATATCACCGACAATTATCCCCATTGCCGAAACATACACAACCAAATCGATGGTGGGGCTTTTGCCTTGAGCTCCTCACCACGATTAATTACATCATATACATCATGCAAGCAGGGTCAAAACCGGGGACATTACAATGAGTCCAAGGATGATGCAATCCTACCACATTCTCGACGACTGAAGTCACCAGATACAATTACGGGATAATCACTCCCTATCACTTCAGGACTTGAGTCCAAGGATGAAGCAATCCTACCACATTCTCGACGATCGAAGTCACCGGATACAATTACGGGATAATCACTCCCTATCACTTTAGGACTTGATTCCAAGGATGATGCAATCCTACCACATTCTCGATGACCGAAGTCACCGGATACAATTACAGGATAATCACTCCCTATCACTTTAGGACTTGAGTCCAAGGATGATGCAATCCTACCACATTCTCGAGGACCGAGGACACCGGATCTATTATGGACAGATGTCCCGGGATGATACAATC
Source organism: Pseudotsuga menziesii (assembly GCA_001517045.1). Lineage (NCBI taxonomy): Eukaryota > Viridiplantae > Streptophyta > Pinopsida > Pinales > Pinaceae > Pseudotsuga > Pseudotsuga menziesii. The sequence goes on along the minus strand of LPNX010305281.1, from coordinate 262,211 downwards.
CCTCTTCATTCTCGAATACCGAGGTCTCCGGATCACTTTAGGGAAAGTGCCCAGGGATGATACAATCCCACCACGTTCTCGAGGACCAAGGTCACCGGATCTATTGTGGACAGATGTCTCGGGATGATACAATCCCTCTTCATTCTCAAATACCGAGGTCTCTGGATCACTTTAGGGCAAGTGCCCAGGGATGATACAATCCCACTGCAACATCACTACTCCCCCTTTCGGGGAAGATCTTTTCGATCCACACCAAGCGTGTCTCGAAAGTGTTCAAACTCTACTCAAGGCAGAGGCTTCGTCAGTACATCATCATCCAAACCATCATCATCTACATTTTCAGTATGTGAATACTGAACTATCACCATCTGTATCTCCAGTATGTGAATACTGAAAGCATCATCATCTATATCTTCAGTATAGAAATACTGAATCACCATCATCTGTATCTACAGTATGTAAATATTGAAATATCATCTATATCTTCAGTATGGGAATACTGAAATCATCATCATCTATATCTTCAGTATGGGAATACTGAAACATCATCATCTCTATATTCAGTATAGAAATACTGAATCACCATCATCTGCATCTATAGTATCATCATCTACATCTTATCTTGTAAGTATAAATACCAGATTTATACATGTTACATCGGAACACAGGGTTATTTGTCATCACAACTATGTTTATCACATAGAATCATTGTAGTGTCCATCTTCAGGTCAAAGAGACCTGATATCAGCTTCTGAATCCATATGGCTTTACAACTTAGTAGAGCAATCTGCTATGTATTCTGCTTCAACCGTGCTAAGAGAAACACTGGACTGTTTCCTTCTAAACCATGAACTCATAGCAGACCTCAAACAAAAGCATCTACCTGATGTGCTTTTCCTGTCTGAGATACTTCAAGCCCAATTTGCATCTGTGTAGCCATACAATCTATACTCATGGCTACCATCATAGTATAGACCAAAGTCTATAGTCCCTTTCAGATATCTCATCACATGTTTTGCAGCTACTAGGTGAACCCGTCTTAGTTGTACAAGATATTGAATTAAGGTGTTCACAACAAAACAAATGTCTAGTCTGGTATTTGTTAAGCACATCAATGACTCAATGATCTGTCTATAGTGAGTCACATCCACTAACTCCAATGAGTCACCAGCTAACAGCTTCAGGTTGGAATCCATGGGTGTGGCCATGACTTTGCATTCGAACATATTGAATCTCTTCAATATCTCTACCACATACTTTCCCTGGTTGAGAAAGATTCCTTCTGAACTTTGCCATACATCCAGACCAAGGAAATAATGCATTAACCCAAGGTCTTTCATCTCAAATTCTTCTGCTAGTTTCTTCTTGCTTTCCATGATCTGTTTCTCATTCCATGTTAAGAATAAGTCATCCACATATAGTAATAGAATGACAGGTACATATTCTACAACCTTGTAGGAAAGGTTAGGATTGACTTTACTCTTGGCAAAGCCCATGCTCATCAGGAAACTATCTATTCTTCCATACCAAGCTTTGGGAGCTTGCTTCAGGCCATAGAAGGCCTTCTTCAACTTGCATACTTGATTCCTTCTGTCTTCAACTTCAAATCCTCGTGACTATTCGATGTAAGACTCTTCCCCAATCATACCATTAAGGAAGGCTTTTCTTTACTTCATCATGGAAGAAAATACCATGATAGTTTTGAAGGAAGTGTACCTTGCTACCTGGAGTAAGTGTCTCTTCAGAATTAATTCCCTCTAATAGAAAATTCTAGCCACAACTCTTACCTTACTTCTATCAGCAACATATCTTATCTTGCAAATCCATTTGGAAGATACCACATTCTTGCTTTCCAGTTTGAGTACTATATCCCAAACATCATTCTAGTATCACAACATCTTCTATGAGTTTGTCTTCTTAGGTCATCAACATATCCTAGTCTTCTGTATTCAACCTTGAAGGTTGGAACCCACTTTACTCTTGGTAAAGTCTCGATCCATCACAAAGCTATCCATCATGTCGTACCATGTTGAACTCAGATATAATTTTCTGTAGTCACTCCCCCTGAAGTGGAGTATCATCTTCCCTCTTCATTCTGTACAGGTGGTTCTATGCTTGATATATACTAGTCAATAGAGTATGTTATGTCATAGTCTATTCTTTCTAGGGAGAATCACGAACCTTGCTTTGTACACTTGTTCCATCATATTGTATACATCATTCCCCATGATCAACTGTTATTCTTTGATCATAGCTTCTTTCATAGCATTCTTTTCTTCATCTTGAGTTATCTCTTGTACCCATGGTGGTCTTCATCCTTCAAGGTGGATCTACCACTCTCTGAAGCTCTTTCTTCTGTCATGGTGTCTCTGACCCTGGGAGATTCAGATTCATGTTTATTGGAGTGAATCTTGAATTGTCATCACTTGTTCTTCGGAACAAGTCTCATCCTTCTTTTCTTGTAGGAGGTTGTACATGACCTTTCCTACAATTCAAATGCACCAGTTGCATGGTTAGAACTATTTCATAAAACATAGGCATAACAACAAATTCTTATGCATCATGGAACTGTTTAGTCAATACAACATTCATCCATATCTCACATAAACTTTCTAGATGCCTTCCATCTCCACCATGACATTATTGAGACTGTGTACTAATCCAATATGTCAGCAAAGAGGTTTGATAAGTAGCAATGGAGAGTTGTATAGCACCATGAGCTACTTACCCATCACATGCATATTAGTAGTATATAGTCATTAATGCAAACAATCTATCATGCATAACACATCAACTGAATATAATCAAATGCATAACAAAACAATATCATTAAATGACAATTGAATACTTATCTTTTGTTTGTTTCGTGGGTAGACTCCTTCTTGATCATTCTGCTTCATCATCTTCTTCATTCATGAAATCATCATTTCTTATCCAGATGATAAGATGGATAAGAGGTTCTTTAAGAATTGAGTTCTTCATATTCCTCATCGCTTGAGGGATCTTCTTTGAATGGTGAGAGCTTGATCTTCAATTGCTTCCATCGAGCTTCTTCTTCTTCCCAAAGTCTGTTGAAAGTAATTACTTCCTTCTGGCACACATTCTTTGCGTGAATGAATTCCATGATCATGGGAGGCCATTCAAGGTGGCTGTCACCACTTCTGCATTCTGGATATTCACATTCTTCAAGTGTTTTCTCAAAGCCATATTTTGATTTAAGTTCTTATCTTCAAATATCTTGGTCAAGGAATCAAACATCTTCAGTGTCTTTGGGGAGACACTTGTGGTACAAGTTGATTCATGACTAAATCAGCAATGATCTTCTTGGCCTTGACAAGTTCTTCTTGTGTAAGGCTTCTAGCCTCATCTCCCTCTGGAATTGGAACCTCTATACTCATGTAGGTGTCCAAACCATTTTCTTCAAAGAGATCATATACTTCTAGGCTTGGAATTTGTCAACTTCACCAAGCTTATCATCAAGCTGATGTGATAGATCACTTTGAAATCAGAACCTCAAATGAAAATAGCAAAGGATTAGATCTTACCGATTTGAGGTGTCCGTCTTGGTTCCGAAGCTCGCTGATCTAGGGTTTGTCACAGAAACCCTAATTTCAAAAAATTGGAATATTTCAGATCTAATTGGCTAGACAGATAGATCTATTCAAATGGAGCTGTCCAATGTACTCCATTTCTGAAAACAGTGGAGAGAAGCTCTCGGAACAGGAAGCCCTAATTTTCCAATTTCTTCAGCAGAAATGCCTGTTACTGTTTCTGTGATATCTCTGAACTTTTTGCTCCTATATGTCTGAAATTTTGTACAGATGTCACCTCTCATGTCCCTGATCCAAAATCATAGGTTTCATCAGAATTGGGTTCACCAGTTGGGATTTATGATCCTTTTCCCAAGGTGACCTATTACAGGACTTTTTAGAACAGCAAAGTTGTACGGAATTCCACGTGTCACTGGTTCATATTCTGAGTCTGATATTCAGACCACCAAAATTACAGTCCATTCCCTTTCTGGAACATCTTCATGAATTCCATTTGGACCTCTGTAGCCCAAGATATTGCAATTCTCCCCAGGTTTCCTGTTTAGGGATGAATTCTGGAAGAGGCTGGAACCCTAACTTGGAGAGAACATATCTCCTGGAATACATCGAATCGGAGGATGAATTTTGGACAAAGTGTTCATCAGGATTTTATCTTCTACCCCTAAAATTTTCAGCTCTTGATCCTTCATAAATATAGGAATATAGTGAATGTACCAAAACGTAGCAGTTTTAGTATTTAGGGTTTTTTCTAGCTCGGGGTCAAACTAGGGTTTGACTTTCCTAGAGTTTCACCCAACCAAATTTCTTGATCCAGGTCTCTAAACTTCGGTTTTGATGAGGAGAAAAATCCTATGCTGGTCTCACTTAAAAATTCCTCTTCTATAGAAAGCCCTAATTTCCACATTGAAAACTGAAAATGCTCGGAATCGAATTCCACTTCGACAGAAAGATGCGCCCTTCAATGGAGAGTCATCCTATCATACTTTTGCTGATGGATTGTGGAGAGAGACCCAAAAAGTAAGAAGCCCTAGCTTATGAAGCTACATAATGTCTTATTCTCAGGTTAGCTCTGATACCATGTTAAATTTCCATATGCTTAGCTAAGACATTAGTATTTTATTTCATAACAAAAGCATATAAACAAGATCACTGAAAGATAGACAAGCACAACCATACAAAAGGAACACAAAGATTTATCCTGGGAAAACCCTAAACGGAAAAACCCAGCAAAATATTCCTCAATATAGATGCCCCAAAAGGATAAAATATAAAACCAGCAAGGAGATCAAAGCCTAATCCTCCTCCTTCTCCATCTACTTCTCTTCTCCACTAATGCGCTACACAAGTGAGAGTGTGTGTCTCTAATGAGGAGCAATACACCTCTATTTATATTCATCCGTTCACTTAAGTTAACTCATTTGACATGTAGGCTCGAGTTAAATCATGTAGGCTCGAGTTACACATGTAGGCTCAAGTAACCACACTGGGGTGCTAATGACCCACCTTTACAATTAGAGGGGAATACCTCATGACTCTTATTAGATCTTCCGATTAGGAGCATCGAGGTACAATGTAATACAAGTGGTTCTCCCGGTAGGACCATCGGGGACCACAAAAGATACATATAGAATATTCTTCAAAGTTACAATATTTCAACAGTTCCCAGACATGAAAATTTGGTAGCTGATTCTTTAGCCATGGCCGCCGGAAAATTTGAAACCCCTGTTGCTGGTCAGAGGGAGTACTAGGTGGAAATTGTGAATAGACCCTCTATTCTTGATAATTCTAAATGTGGGCAGGTTTTCAAAGATGACATGCAGATCAGGAGGTTCTTAGAACTCTTAGGAGAATTTGTGAATACTCCTATCGACATTGAGAATGACAATAACGTGAGTATTCAAGATGATGAAGATCTTGAGAAAGAAGGGAATGGTGCCGAGAAGTTAAAGGGAACCTTAGGAGGTAAGGATATTATCCAGTTAAAAAATAATTTCATACCAAAAGGGCTAATTCCATTAGAAAATTTTTTTGATCAAAATGATGTTGCCAAAAATCCAAAAGTAAAGCCTGTCGAGGATGCTGTTGAAAATAGGAATATTGGCACTGAAGAGAATCCTAAGGTTATAAAATTATCCAAGAAATTGCCTGAAAAAGAAAAAGAAGAGTATGTGAAATTAATCAAAAAGTATACAGATGTATTTGCTTGGAGTTATGAAGACCTGAAGGAGTATGATACATCTATCATACATCATACTATTCCTATAAAGTCTGGAGAGAAACCTTTCAAGTAGAAGCTTAGAAGGATAAACCCTAAGTTGCTTCCTATTATTGAGAAAGAAATTAAAAAGTTATTTGATGCCAAGATCATTGTCACTCTAAGGTTTTCAAAGTGGGTTGCAAACCTTGTTCCTGTTATAAAGAAGAATGGAGAAATAAGATTGTGTATAGATTTTCGGAATTTAAACAAAGTTTCTATGAAGGATAATTATCCTTTGCCAAAGATGGACCATATATTGCAGAAAGTAGTTGGGGCTGAAAGAATTTCAATGTTGAATGGTTTTTTCTAGCTATAATCAGATCAAAGTATTACCTGAAGATCAAGAAAAGACTGCTTTCACTACACCTTGGGGCACCTTTATGTATGAAAAGATGCATTTTGGCTTGATGAATGCAGGAGCTACTTTTCAGCGAGCTATGGACATTGCTTTTGCAGGGGAAATTGGGAATTTTGTGGTGATCTACATGGATGATATCACAGTCTATTCAAAATCTGACAGAGAGCATCTACGTCATCTGGACGAAGTTTTCATAAAATGTAGGAAGTTTGGCATATCATTGAATCCAAAGAAGTCCAATTTTGCATTGGAAGAAGGAAAGTTGTTGGGCCATATAATATCAAAGGATGGAATAAAAATTGATCCTGAAAGGGTGAGTGCAATTCTGAAAGTAGGTGAACCTAGGAGTAAAAAAGAGATACAATCATTCTTGGGGCAGGTAAATTTTTTGAGAAGGTTTGTGCCAAGTTTTGCTGAGATATTAATGAATATCACAAATATGTTGAAGAAAGGTCACGAGATAAAATGGAATGCTGAAGCTAGAAAGTATTTTTGGGAAATAAAAAAAAGCAATATTAGAGGCTCCTGTGTTGGTGAGCCCAGATTTTACCAAAGACTTCTCAGTATTTTCATATGCTTCAGAATATACTATAGCAGCAGTTCTATTACAGAAAAATGATGAGAATTTGGAACAGCCCATAGCATTTTTTAGCAAAATGTTAAGGGATGGAGAATTGAAATATGACATTATGGAGAAACAAGCTTATGCCTTAGTCAAAGCATTGAAGGATTTCAGAGTGTATGTTTTGCATTCACATATAATTGCACATGTTCCAACTGCTGCAGTAAAAGGAATCTTGACTCAACCAGATCCAGAAGGTAGAAGAGAAAAATGGATTGCTACATTATTGGAGTATGATATCAAAATAAATCCCACCAAGTCGATTAAAGGACAAGGATTAGCTAAAATGATGGCTAATTCAAATTGTGAAGCTTTGCAAATTAATTTCTTATCTCACCAAGCTAATCAGTTAGATATAGAAGTGGAAGTAATGGCTGATTTTGTGGCTTCTCCATGGTATTCTGATATTGTATATGTCCTTCGAAATTTACAAGCACCAGAGGGATTGAGTAAGTCAAGAGCCCGATCCGTAAAACTGAAAGCTGCCAAATTTTGTATTCTAAATCAATATCTTTATTGGAAAGACCCCGAAGGAGTGTTGCTGAATTGTATTTTGGAAAATGAAGCTCAGCATACAGTCAAAGAATTTCATAAGGGAGATTGTGGGGGACATCATTCTTGGAAAGTGACAGCAAACAAAATTATAAGAGTAGGCTATTATTGGCCTACATTACTTTCAGATGTGTATAAAGAAACCAGTAAGTGTCATCAATGCCAAATTCTCGATGGAAAGAGGAAAGTGATTCCTCTCCCTTTGAATCTGATAACAGTAGAAGCTCCTTTTCAGCAGTGGGGTTTGAATTTTATTGGCGAAATAAACCCCAATTCATCAGGACAACACAAATGGATTTTATAGCTACAGACTATTTTACAAAATGGATTGAAGCTATTCCCACTAGGAGAGCCATTGAGACTGTAATCATGGATTTCCTTGAAGAAAATATATTGGCTCGATTCGGATGCCCCAGAATAATAGTAACAGATAATGCAGCTGCATTTAAATCCAAGAAAATGATTGATTTCTATCACAATTATCATATAAGCCTCAATCATTCAACTACCTATTATCCGCAGGGAAATGGGTTAGCTGAATCTTCTAATAAAAGCCTAGTAAGGATCATCAGGAAGCTGTTAGAAGATAAAAAAAGGTCCTGGCACACCAAGCTCAAGTATACTCTCTGGGCTAACAGGATTAGTACCAAAAGGGTGATTGGCATGCCTCCGTTCCAACTGGTGTATGGAATTGAATTGGTTTTTCCATCGTTGCTAGGTGTTCCAGTTATGAGATATTTTCAAGATCAGTAGGAAGAACCAAATCACATGCAAAGGAGGATAAATCAAATTATTGAACTGGATGAGCGAAGGAATAAAGCTTATGATAGGGTGCAATCACATCAGGAGAAAATGAAAAGTACTTTTGATAGGAGAATCAAAGAAGAGCAGTTTCAGATTGACGATTTGGTCCTGAAGTGGGATGCTCCGAAAGAGGAAAAACATGGGAAATTTGATCATATGTGGGTAGGTCCATATGTTGTTGCTGGTTACAGAGGGAAAAATGCATTTCTGCTGGAATATCCAAATGGGGTTCCTCTGGATAGTAACCCCGTCAATGGAAGGTATCTGAAACATTACCTATCCTAAGGAGGAGGGTGAAATTTGTATTATAGCCTGTAAATACTTATTTCTCTTTACAAAGTCAACATGAATGGTAAGCCGAATGTATTTGAAGCCCGCAGTGAAGGCCCTAAGATTCAGGAGGCATGCTTTTCCTTTCTAAAAACAAAAAAGAATAATATATCTACGAAAAACAAAAGAAGAGTTTTCTAGAAGTTATTGTGAAAAATAAAAAAAAGGCACCTGGTCTACGAGTTCTTTGATACCTTGCGGGGAGGATATCATCCCCAGATGGAGCCAATTGTTAACAACCCTACCTAGCAGAGGTTCAGAAAGATCATAGTGAAGAAGGGGTAATGGTCGTTTATAATACTTTGGTTAAAATTTTTATGGTATGAAAGTATGGCAAGAGACGAAAAACGATGAGTTATCAAAGGATCTAACGGTGCAGAGCGAAAAGATGGAGATCAACAGGCTGTATTGTGTCCGCTCTCTAAAATATGCAAGAAGGATAAGTACGTGTGAGTGTTTGATGTAATATATGGATCAACAGTCGTCGATCCACTTGATGAGATCTATGGTCTGTGTAAACTCCGCCTTGCGAACTTGCACGTTGGTTAAAAAAAAGGAGCTCGACGGAATGGAGTACATGTCACTTGATCTGACGACAGGGAAATAAAGGCAAATTACATCGATGATCGTGGATGAATCCGAAATGGGAAATTTCACGTTTGATAAGACGAGGATGCTCGACGGAATTAGGTACGTGTCGCTTGATACGATGGCTGAAAAATAAAGGTAAAATAGATCGACAGTCAATGATGGATCCGGAGCGGGAAGTTGGGTGATAGTTGGAAGTAAAGGGAGGTAGTGGAATAGAAACCATTGTACACGTGGTCAATCATGGTGCGTTCCAGAGGCAAAAGTGGTTTGGTGGAAATCGCCAGAGGGAGCCTCCGGAGTGGGGTCCTATAAAAGCATAGTTGACTTGTTTGGTGATTATTTTATTGGCGCTGGATGATTGAAAAAGACTTGCATGCTCATCAACCTTCAAATGTCAATTTCAAATGCACGCAGCCACGGTAACAGGTAAGGCTCAAACAGCCATAATTCATCTATCTGGTTACCATTATCGACTGAAGTATGGACCAAGAAAAGGAATTACAAGGGTCTGGTCGCATTTTAGATGACCGAGAAGACTATATGGTTGATAGGGACCAAGGGGTGTGTGACCCTTTCCTGTCCATAGGAGGTGTATCAGTCAGTAAAGAGAGGTTGTGGCAGTATAATTCATAGGGAAATGATGTGTTAAATGTCTGTAAGTCCTTTTTATATTATTTTGCTATTGAACAAACTCCGCATTTTCCCGAGTTTGCAGAGTGGTGCACGGTTAATTATTCCCCTTCTCAAATATTCATTATGAGTTAGTCTACGTCTCGAATACTCTGTAAAATTAATGCCAAAGTCATTCGTGAAAACCTCAACTTGTCTGACAGTTACCCTGATAGTAGTGAACCTGTAAATGAGTCGATTCTTGTCGAATTGTACAAAAGTTGTGGAATCGAAGTCCGTTGCAAGTTCCTATCCAGCATTTTGAAAGAGGGTCAGTCGTTAGATGGTCTCTTCCTACCTTACCATGTTCATATTTTCAAAAATGAAGTTCAATTAGTGGTATCCCTGGTCTGTCAAATCTTGGGTCTTGACGATGATTGTCACGTGAATGAAGTCATCCTTGGCTTTTTGTTGAATATAAGTTCATTAGGTTCTGAGTCTCAATTGGTTCCTATATTCAGTCTAGATGAGTACTTGGCAGAAGCAATCCATCTTCAATTAAGTGAATTCCCAAAGGTTAGGTTCTTTAAATTTCAAACTTACTTGTTGAACATGTTGTTGTGTTCAAACGTCACTGAATTACAATTTTTGAGTACCATCTTCTCTTCTGATTTGCCCAAGCAAATCAACATGTTTGAATTTTCCAATTCAATCATGTCAGAAATATATAAAATGTTTTTCAATGAAGTGTTGCCCCGTGTGTTAGAAGATATGAAATTCCTGATGCAGTCCTCACCTGAGGATCGAGTTAGAGACTGGTTCCTGTATAAATATTCCACTGTTTTGAGGATATATGGATTCACTGGGGAACCTTATAGGTTACCCGCTTTCCTTACTCCGAGAATTTTTGCATTAGAATTCATTAGGTAAAGGTTGCACTCAAAGGAAGAACATTTTGGAGCCTTTAAAAAATATTCAAATATCAAATTCCCTCTCAAGGTTGGCTCTTTTATTTTCAAAAATAAAGGTGCCCTGGTGTTTATTGAAAAGTTGTCGGGGAGCATGGAATTTCTAAAAGAGCCAAAGGAAAATTATGATCCTCACCATATAATTTTCCTGAGGAAGCAGGCCAACAAAAACAAACCATTTGAACACCAGTTTATTGAAGGATTGAATGAAACAACAAATCTGTTGCAGTTTATGAAAACTCCAGAGTTCGATGGAGATGCAAGTACTTTACTAGTTATAGTATCACAAGTGACAGAGGGTCCTAATATTTTGATTAAGAGGAGTTTGTCTGAAATTGAAAGCATGGAAGTGGATGAAGATGGGTCACACAAAAAAGAAAAAATTGTTACAAGTTGGTAGAGTTTCAAGTGAAGAGATTTCTGATGATTTCAAGAGAGTTTCTTTAGGCCCAACAAAATCTGTACAGGTAAATTAGTTTTCTTTTAAAAGTGTAGATGGTTCAGAATCAAGCCCAATTTTCAAGTCCAAAGAGGAACTCAAGGCCAGTTATATGGAGAAGCGAAAGCAGTCTCTAGAAGAGACAAGGAATTTACTCCCACGGGTAAGGAATTTGAACAATCCAAAAACCTCCTTGATTTCTACCAGGGATGTAGAAAGAAATACCTTCAAATTGGCCATGGTAAATGATAAAAAGATGTCAGAGATGGAAGTAATACTGGACAAGATTAGTGTACCCGACAAGATACAACTACACAAGCAAACAAGTGACATTATTTATTCAGACCTATTGCAAGCTATGATGAGAATCAATAAGATACAAAGAGGTTCAAGTAAAACATGAAAAAGTTGAAAATAAGGCCAATTACATTCAAATTAAAAAGCTACAAGCAGATATTATCAGTTCAGGAAGTGAAAAAGATAACACCCAAGCAATTAGAAGAATGCTGGAAGAAAAGGACAACGCTCTCCAAGTTTTGAAGAAAAGGTTGAAGATCCCAAGCACTGAACATGTTCAATCATCTGAATTATTAGCACTGCAAGAAGAGAAAGACAAGATCCACCAGGAGATGATGGAACATAAAGGAAGAGCTATTAAATTACAAGAGGAAAAAGACAAGTGGGAAACTGAACGGAGTGAGCTGATATCTCAAATCGCCCTGCTAAAAAAGGACCAAAATGATGAAAAGGAGATCATTGAGGAATTGATGAGTGAGACTCCTACTGATGAGGACCTGTCTATTGTAAATATTGAGAAACCATTAAATGATTTTTCTGTAGATGATTTGTTAGTACCTATGTCCCAGGTAAGCCTAAAGGATGAATAAATAAAAGAGTTAAAGGTAGAAAATGAAAAGATCAAGTCCGAATTAGCCAAAGTAAGTGAGAATAAAAATAAAATATTGCAAGACAGAAATCAGCTACAAAAGAAATTTAATGAGCTAAAGGAAAGAAACATCGGAAAGGGTCCTCTCCAGGGAGCGAAGCATATAATTTGGGATACCTTATCTATAGAAATTACTAAATTCAGACATCATCTAAACTTTATTGATGATCAAAACATATTGGTCAATTTGGCCAAACAGAGACTGAAGTTAGTAAATGAAACCATGGAGAGGAAACCCCTTGCCGCAGCGCAGAATGCGTTAAATTTCTTAAATTAATTAACATATCAAAAGTTGCATGATATAGGAGTAAAGGATAGAATAACAATGGTACTATGGGCCAAAAATTTTATCCACAAGCATCATTTAATGAAGACAGTCCAAGACAGAGCTGATGAAATGGTCTCACAGGTTAATGATTTCAAACAGGTTTTCAAAGAATTATTTGAGGACGGTCTACCTTCCTTTTGGGACGAGGAGGGATGAATGTTTTCTCAAGAGCACTATCATAACCTGTTAGTACAAAGCCGAATGGGTCATTCCAAATTTGACGATCTGGAAAAGGAGCTGACAGGGAAAGCCATTGTGGATAAGATGACAAAGGATTTCAAGATATTACAAAAGTTCCTAATCATTAGGAGAGGTCTGCCTAAAATATTTTATGAAGCTTAGATGGATTTAGAAGTATCTATTTGGGAAATGATGGAATATGATACTCCCAGCGCGGAACAATGGAAAGCCATAGAGAGATTCAGGAAAACGAAGTACATCCTTCACTCATGAAGACAGGTGTTGCACGCTAAGGAGCTGCTCGGACAAAGACATGTTATCAAGTTGATTTTAACTTAATGATCTATTAGGATTGAAGCTGTAGTTTATTCCTAGAAGTTAGGAATTTAGTTACAAGACTTTAATTAAGCCAGTCATTCAGTTATGAATATTCTTGGAAGATGAATCATTTTATGTATATATTTGCATCTATTTTATTTGATGGGGGTTGGAACCCATCATGTTGTTGAATGATTTTGAAGACATATATTTTTGAATAATAGAGCGGATCCATAAGAATTATCAGATATTCCTGTGTCGTTTCCATTACAGTTCGTATTTCTTTCCTTATGTGATTCTGTTTTCCAGTGTAACACTTCATTCTGTTTTTCTTCATATTTGAAACGCAATATTGGATGGTTAGAATTCATAATGTTTATGCTCTGATCATCGTTTTGGATATTTTATATATTCTTCTACTAAAGTTAATATAGAACTCATCTTTGATGCTCTGTATTAATGGGTTGTTCATTGTCTCTTCTGTCTCACCTGAACTAAATGAATGACTGTGATGACATGGTTACCTTGCCTTTGATAAATATCATGTATATGTCTTTGTGATATTTTTATTTCTATGTGACTCCATGCCCAATGGTTATGTGTTGTTTCAACCATCTATACAAATCTTTGGATGTTAGCTATATCTGGTCTCGTTAAATCTGTATTGAGAGATCCCTCTCTGGAAGAAAAAACAGTTTCTTTCTAAAGTGGTTTTGATGTTACATTGGGATTTACCTTTACAACCTTGGGTACATTCTGAGTGCTAACACCTGGATTCAGAAAAGGGTTCAAGGACTGAGGAATATCAGATCAACTAAAATTTTCTTTGTTCCTCAACAGAGTCACCAGATTTGTAATCAGGAATATTGCACCTTCTGTGGGCAGAAGCTGTTCCTTTGGTCTGAATCGTTCAAATCCAAAACAAATGAGTGAACGACAAAGGATGAAGACCTTCCCTAAATGTTGTAGACATCTGGAATACTGCTTCGATCATGAACCTGTGTACTTGCAAACACATCAAACATACAAGCACATCAAAGCTACCAGAAAATCATCTACATATCCATACTAGTGACTAAGGAATCTAGTAACATATATATGTGAAATTAAAACAACAGATATGTGGGACGAAAATCAGGTTTGCATTAAGAATGAATGAAGAAGCTTACAACCGTTACCTTAGTGTCGACAAGCTCCTCCACAATACAAACACTTCATCCCCATAAGCTCCAACTTGCTCTCTATGCTCTCCAATGATTTGGACTAGGTATTCAATTCAACAACATAACAATACCTATTAAGTTCTCCCCCTCAACTATGGATATAAGCTTGTATTTGTAAGGCTCAATGGATAGGGATAGTTGAGAGAATTGTGGGTGAGGTGGCTGTAAGATCCTACCAAGGGGGATCTCAAGCTCAAACTAACCCATATTGATAGGGATAAGGGAGGACATGAGGCTCATGATCTAGAAGCCTCAAGAAACTTCTCTTTTTTCCATTTTACCCAGGGTATTGCTTTTGTTCCCTTATGAAAGAGTGGTTTAGGTGAGAACCGCTTTAAGAACAAAGCCTATAGGTGGTGGCACTACTTCTCTATAACAAGATATAGATGGTACTGAACAGGGTACCACTCATCAACCAAAGGGTAAGTGCAGTGCTAGGTTTTTTCAAGTAGAATTGACAAACAAAGCAAGTTTCCACTCCAAGTATTGTGATTAAGGGAAAACATAGGGGTTATGGATCTCATCACATGATGGTGACAGGATTTAGGTAAAATGGGAGGTGCATTGGAATGGTCAATTCTCGAGGGGATGTAGGGACCTCATCTATGGCTGTGTCCGTACCGAAGAGTAATGATCGAATTTTGGTACCGATTGGAGTCGAAGATTTGGACGAGAAGTGGGAAGGACGACTAACTTTTAGGCCAAATCATCAACTCTGTAAACTACTCCATTTATAAAACTAAACAAATTATGTGATAATTATTAAAAAAATATAATATATAACGAATTAACATAATTTATATAATAAAATAATAAAAATAAAACAAAAAATATAAAAAAAAACCAAAAACAATATAAATGTGTCGATCCCAAGAGTTGATACACTCGATGTTTGTACTTCATGTAGTCAATGTTAGGTGGTGATGTTGTTAATCAATCCAGGTATGCGTAAAGAGTCGATGCCGATACTCATTATGCTACTCCATACAGTCGATCCCAGAGTTGATACAAGAGTCGATGCCTTCTTATGCAAGGAAATATTCGTTAGAATATTTTTATTGAGGGCGATTCTCTCAAACCTTGGTGTGAGTAGTTTTATCTCCAGGTGCTTGTTTCAAATGGGGATAATAAAAATAAAACAAAAAATATTAAAAAAAAAACAAAAAAAATATAATTTATATAATAAAATAATAAAAATAAAACAAAAACAAAAAAATCTACATAATTAATATATATAAACAAAAAAAAATCTATTTTCAATATATATATATATATATAAACAAAAGAAATCTATTTTCATTTGCAGCTCGACCCAACTATGACCCAACTAGTGTACCAAACAATTGTCCACCCACCTCTATGGCAACGACATTCATGGCCGATGACCAATTTTCCTGAACGATCATCCTTCAATTTCGATTACTGCTCAACCTGCTAGTTTGTGTCAAATAGCCTATCCGTTGGCACCAAACATAGGAGGGTTTGGTGGGTTATGGATATGGATATTGGTAATACCCATTGAGGAGATTGTGTTGGATATTAACCATTGTTGAGAGTTTACCATTTCCCTATTTAATTTCCATAGCTTCCATGGATAAAACAACATTGGAGAGAACTTGGAGGCTTTTGAAGAGGTGGGCCATGAATTCTGCACCTCTGGTGTCAACATCACCTTCTTTGCTAACAAAATCCCTGCTAAGTTTATTGATTTACTATGAATTGATAAATTTTTATTGAATTTTGGATAACAACCCATGTGTTGTGCGGTCATAGTTGCGCCAATGATTTTCCTTGTTGCTAATTATTTATTTTTGCACTAGCCCTCTTGTGGATTATGTTGGAAGCCTGTCTATATTGAATGATACCCTGCAGGTTCCCATTATATGGGATAACTATAAATCAAGGGAATTTTCTACATGCTAATTCTACTAGCGTTTTCTATGTCTAATACTCTCTGCATGTGCCTGGTCTTAGTGTTTTAGTGAAAATCTTTCCCACTGTGGGATTCCAGCTGATCCTCTGCTTCAAACACTGGAGCAATTTCTTCATTTTCCATATCTCCATGTCTCTATTGGACTATGTCTTCCTCCATAGCAACTTCCTTTGTGGAGCTGACTGAGTCTTGATGGGGAAAATTCTTTTAATTTGAAGATTTGGTTAAGTCTAAAACTACAACAATTTTCTTAATTTGTTCACCTTGTATTGCCACTTTGACTTACAGCACTGAATTTCGAACCAGTTGAAATTGTAATTGTGAAAACAACCTATTGTTGAAATGGGATACTGCTACTTGAATATCTTAAGTCTTGTGAACCATCCTTCTTATTACCATGCAATGTTTTGCTATTTTACATGAAATATGACTTATATTCCTATGGCCATCCATTGTAGCAGAGGTAGTATCACAACATTGTGAAGTTAGGAGGGTATCCACCCAGAGTAGTGAGGAAATGCAGTCTCAAAATATTGGATACCCAAGGGCTCAAATGTTCCTAAAAAAAACCAAACAAATTGAAAATCAAGTTGGATTACCTTCTCCCATGTCCCAAAATGCCTTAGGTCAACAGGTTGGACCACTGTAATGAAGACGATCCCAAATTGTTGCCAGTATGTTCTGATCTTTGTTGTTCTCTTTCAGTATAAATTGCAAAATGTCCTCACATATTTCCTCAAGTATGCATATACATCCACTGCTTCCCCTTGATGTTGAGCTATTTGGAGTTCTACAGATCTCTACTCAACTACTAGGATGCAGAGTAGTGTTGAAGGAATGAAGAAACACCCCAGAAAAGCCTGATATATCCCACCTCTACTATGATAACCCATCTCATCACCCATAAATTCAATCTGCTTCCCAAGCAAGAATACATCAGGGAGAGTTAAACTCCATTTCATGTGGCATGGTGAACTTTGAAACTTTTCCTGCAATTCGAGGTGCATGAAATTCCTAATGTTTATATTGTCAATATTCCTGGGTGCAAATCAGTGATAAGATCCGCATATTCTTCCAGAAATCCTTGTTTATATAGCATACCCTTATTTTCCATTGAATCCGTGTCCTTGTTTAATGATCAAACTCATTAGAGGATTTGATAGTATTCCCCATAGTGATAAGATCTTCATATTGTTCTAGAAATCCTTGATTCTATAGAATACCCTTATTTGCACCCTCTCGTTGTATTGCAATTTCTTTGGTCAGGTGGTGCATTTTTATTTATTCCTTGGCATTAAATACTGAAGCATAGGTAGCTCACTAGTAAGTTTCTTTTTTTACTATGAATTTATATCTTTTACCTGAGAGGCTATGGAACCCTAAAGTCACAGGGAAATAAATTGACTGCTATGATTACAAAGATCTTAGCTCTAAGTGATATGGTAGGTTAATATCGTAGGTAAGTAGGTTAATATCTAAGTCGTATTTCATTCTTTGCGATGTGGCCTATTTGTGCAAATTGTGTTTTCTTCTCTAGACTCTCCTCTTCATATACTAGATATATTGTTAAGTCCACTAGTGACCAAAAACAACCAGTGGGACTACAGAAGTACAATAATGAGTAAGGAATGCGAGTGTGAAGGAATATTTGTAAGAACTGTAAAAGAAATAGAAGAAGAGAAGGAGAATTTTGAAATAGGAAATAGTGATATCTAATAACCTAAAAAGAACAACATGGGTGAAGGTTTGATTGATGGGATCTAAGTAGGAAGCACAAAACTAGCAACGTAGTCAACCATTAGGTCTTTTAAAATCCAAGGCCAAGAAGAAGTTCGTGATGAGATTCTTATTATTCACAAGTTGTGTGATTTGAAGCCTGCATTGATTGACATATCTAGTATTGGAATATCATTGAAGCTTAATTGGATGTTATATTTTATCCATAAATGTTAGTGCAAACATTGAATATTTGAAACTTTTTGTATTAAATTTTCTTTTCTATTGGAAAATGCTACCATAAGTAAAGGGTTATATGTATGCAACTAAAATCTCTTTAAGGGTGTTGATTTTTGGAATGTTGAGTTCTGGACATTATATATGGTGTCCTAAATGTTGGTAGATATTCTTTGAATGAATGGCTTGAACCTGCATGCCTGGTTTAAACTTTACAACTCTTAGCTATTTTAGTATTTATATGATATAGGATCTGAGGACTATCCATATCATTTGGATGTTTCCTGGATTGTAGAGGAATTCTTTTCTATTGCTATATTTTGATTCTTTGTTTTTAATTACTTTATAATTTCCACTATTAGTGTAGAATTTCCAAGAAGCACGTCAAGGTAAGAGATTGAATTATTTATGATTGGGAATGGCATAGTGGGTGAAGGTATAGATTGTGTATTAGATTAAGATATTGGTATGTTCATAATACTCTTTGAAGTGTTTTGGGAATTTCCATCATGGAGAAAATGTGCTTGAGATTTCATGGAAATCAATGATTTTTGTTAATCCAAAGTGGGCAATGATGGTCCCTGCAGGTGCTGTTTGCTTTTTTACATGATATCTAAAGTTTGTTTTACTAGTTTTCTGAACTTGCACATGCTCATTAGAAACTATATATTTAGTTTCTGAAAGTTTGAAACTTTGAACTGATGGGAGTTCACAATTAATAGATACTTGTATAAGGATAGAACTAGAAGCGTATTACGAAAAGGAATATTATTTTTTATGGAGACAACTTAGTTATGTTTGATGTATGATTACTAAAAAGGAAAAATATCAAAATAATGGTGAGATACCATTACTGGATTTTATACTTCAAGTAGGTTAAGGTTATACTTCTGTATCATGGACATTTATTAATATTCATTGGTCAACATATGAGAGGTCACCACATGGTTACTTTAATTTAGATGTGAAAGTCCATTAGTGGCCAAAAATGGCAAATAATACTGTAAAAATTACAAGTAGTAATCATTGAGAGTGCTAAGGCAACTCCATAAGAGCTAAAAAAGAAATATAAGACTGCAAGGAGAATGCAAAAACTATTAGTGTTGAATCCTAGAGAGCCCAAAATATCAAAATGAGTGAGGGTTCAAGGGACTTCAAGGAAGAAGCCCAATACCAACAACGTTGTCTATTGTCAACTCTTCTAATATCCAAGGCTATGCACAAGGGTGTTTTGAGGTTCTTTCTATCCATTGGTCATGTGACTCAAAGCCTACACTGCCTGATAGAACTAGTATTGGAGTTTTATTTATGATGCCTCTTGTGTTTGGAGGTATCTAGAGGTTGTAATTAAGACATGATGAGCTTTGAGTTAGCAATGCAGGGAGTTCTATCTATGAAATTTTTCTGCTAGAAGTGAAGTATCTCCTGAAGAAGCAAGGCGATACATCTCTTGTCCTCCTACTATATGAAAATATTTAAGGAGATATTACAGTCTCTAAACAAGCAGTGATATCTAAAATGGATTTCATAGTAGAAAATATGTCTAAAGATAAAATGTTCTAGTTTAGGTTCCTGCATACAGTGTACAAGTGTAATAATCCCTTTGAAGAGGATGCTCTGTCTTTGTGTAGTTGATGGGAATGAGCCTAAAGGTAGTCTAAAGGAACACTAAGGCTGTCCACAAACTGATGGTGTTAACAAGAGTTGTCCAAGGCATCCAACAGTTTCCAAATCCTTAGGAGAAGAATCCAGGAAGACCACATAATCAACAAAATCAAGCATTATGATAAAGACTTGGAATATGGTGGGCTGGCAGGGGGGCCCTTTTGGGCCTAACGTTAGACCTGAGCACTAAATACATGATATTTATAGTTCTCATTAGAGGCTATTAGTGAAAATTTAGACCTAATATAGTCACACATAAGGAATCTACACCCCCCGATCCACAAACACCACTTGATCTTTGTGTTTCATGTTTGAAGGTCAAGATTCAATGATACCCATTAACATAAGGGAAAGTTCTTTCTGTACTTTCATGTGTTTCAGTGAGAAAAATAAGTTCTATTAACATTCAATTTACATGTGACCTACAGTTTATAGTAGTGAAGCCAAAGGGGAACAATAATAATAAGAAAGACCGTAGTGTTGTTGGTGGTGGCATCACTGATTCCACTCAAGAGCTTGTGTTTCTTAAAATTGCCCTTTTCTTGAAAAACAATGATATTTTACTTATGATACTTTACAAATTCTATCTTTTACTATACTGATACAAATACTCAACTTATATAACCATTACTACACTTCACTAACTATTACTAAACATGGATAGCTAGAACTACACTTCCACCGAACTTATACTTTACTCCTGTATTACTCATTTAGGCTTAAAATTTAGTATAAATTTCCCAATTTATAATTCCTTTTTGCCATTATATATTAATTTATCTCTTATTGAATCTCTTAGAGAATGAAACAACCACAAAACCCTACCTGTCTTTCACAGCTTTACTAGAGGAACCACACTAGGCCCCCAGATCGTTCTTTAACTCCTGGTCCTCTTAGTAGAACTAATAGTGCTACTTATGTTAGATATTCTTATACCTATAATCAATTTTTTACTTTTGCTATTGGATCTCCCACTACTTCCTAATACACTGAAGGATCAACTAAAACTACTATATAAGGGACGACCAAATCTATTATTGGTATCCCCTAAACTGCCTATGCTAGAGATAATAGTCTGGTAGAGAATCTCAATCCACTAACTAGCAATCTTTACACCCATATATATAATCTGTATCTTACACCTGGAACGACCTTTTCTTCTATCGCTTTTTTTGATAGAAAACTACTTACGGCTCTTACAACTATTTTTACTAGTGTTGATTATTAGTATTGGCTCTCGAATACGTTCTATTAACATCAATCATCTTAATATAGATTTGAAAGGTTTGTTAGGTGACCTACAACTTATAGTAGTGAATCCAAAGGGGAAAAATAATAATAAGAAATACCATAGTGTTGTTGGTGATGGTATCACTGATTCCACTCAAGAAATTGCGTTTCTTAAAATTGCCCTTTTCTTGAAAAACAATGATATTTTACTTATGATACTTTACAAATTCTATCTTTTACTATACTGCTACTGATTCTCAACTTATATGACCATTACTACACTTCACTAACTATTACTAAACAGGGATAACTAGAACTACACTTCCACTGAACTTATACTTTACTCCTTTATTACTCACTAACTATTACTAAACAGGGATAACTAGAAATACACTTCCACTGAAATTATACTTTACTCCTCTATTATTCTGTAAGTCCTTGTAATTCCTTCATGGCTAGGGATTCTCTTTATGTAGCCTCTTCATGTCCCCAATTTCACCTGCATAGATCTCAACTATGACTCTATCATGACCTCCACTCTACAATCTCTACCCTCAAACACATGCGATTTGGATTTCAAGCTCCTCCACATGGTATCTCTACAATGGTGAGTTAATATTCATTATTCAACAACTTGTTTATTCTTCCCTTAAATCGCAGGAACTCTCCTTCAAACAATGGAAGCACAAATTTGGTGGCTCAATAGCTCGATAGACTCCTCCAACAACTTGACTTCCTCACATATAAACAATACTTGGTCATCCTGTCTATAAACAATTTGTAGGTGCAATAGCCTCTCTCCCTAGTGTCATGGCCATTGGTGCCAAATGGAATCTTCTACTGTTACGCATCATTTGTGCCTATTACTTTTGCCATGACTGCGCCATTTTGCTTCGGTGTTTTCTTTCTCAATAATGCCACATGTCCAATTCATGTTGTCTATGTCATTTTGGCCATTTTTTTGAGTATTGCATCAAAGTCACTCCCACATAGTCTTCCCACAGTGAAAAAATGCATCATAGTCATCAACCATTGCATAAAATCCAATAGTATATGTACCCAAGTAACCTTCAACCATCACAGGTAATCTCAATGTCTTTTTCATCTGTCATGTTTACAGTTTTCACAATCTTTTATGTTTGAAATTATACAATGGAAAGTTTATTGTGTTTTCTTTATGACAGTTTAAAAAACATTTTGTCCCTTTTGGAAGATTCGCTGGGATTCCTTCTATTTCAATTTTTTTTCGATATAGAAGACCAACACAGACATAGCAGCATAACACTTACTTAAACACAGACAAAAATATGAACACTAACTCACTGAAACATATAGAGATTGGCCTATGTAAAAATGAACTGCTAAAATGTGTTAGCTTCTTCATAATCTCAGCCATATTTGCACAGATATCATCTTCTTCATAATCTTCGGCCACAATTTCAACCAGAGATGATATTAACATTGATTCACAAAACTGAGGCTTGTATTTATTCATTGCTTGGCACATAATGAGGCTGCAGCTGCTCTTAGTAGATGCTTTCTGTGAGTCCAAGAATGACATCTTTTCTTATTTTTTAAAATAATGAGTGAAAATCTATGAAATGCAGGTAAATTCTGTGTAATCCTGGTCATTCGGTTTAAGGAGTTTGGGATGGAGGTTGCATCATTGGCAATTTTCTCAGTTATAGAATTAAACTTAGGAGGTGATAGATTGTCAAGGATGAGAAGGACTCTAGAGACCATGTCATCTTTGGAATACACAATTAACTTGTAAAATGTTAGCAACATGATCACCCTAGAGTGATAAGACTATTATATTTGAATCCCTATGTAATATTCATATGACATCTCCGTCTGTGATCTTCGTTGGAATCTCAAGCTCCTTCACAACTTCCATTGGTTCTGTCATATTATTCATATTGTAGGCTGTAGCCTATATTCTGGGCAAACTTGGAGACTACCTCCAATGATGGGTCACAAAACCCATGAACAGGACCAAGAACAACAATCCAAGCAACCCAATCAATCTGCATAGAATTCCACACCCTCCAAATATGAAGACACAGACTCCAGGTCAGATAAGGAAATTTGGTCCCCTCAACAGCCCGTTGACAATCAGAACTCCTCATTTTTCGTTTTGTAATTTTTGGTTCTAAAATATTTTGCAATAAAAATTTTTGGTTTTTTCTCATATAATATTATCTATGAAAAAATCTAATCTACAATCACCTTCTTTCTAACAACTACCAAAACCATGAAAAGTGGGTCAAGAACCCCCTAGATATTTTTATAAGATCACAACACTTGGGCCAAAATCACTACAATGCCTTATTGCTACCAAAATAAAGGACATGCTATCTTAGCCTACATCTGCAAAAATATGAAAATATATTTTTATATTTTGTATCCAAATTTTGAAACAAATTTGAGTTTTGTTTTATAAATGTCTTTTTTTAAACCAAAATCATAGAACTGAATTAGCTCCTTCCTTCCATCACGTGCCTGTGAAATTTTTATTGCTTCATACTATGATCAATCTAGAAAAAATTTCAGCATTTTGGGATACCTTGGGAGGTTTTGGTAAGTTGTAACACCCCAAGCTCCAAATATTTTTGTTTTTTGGAGAATGCAATCTTTTGTTCCAGTTTGCAATGTATCGACTCTTTTTGTGGGTCTTGTAAAAGATTTAATTTTGGGCAGAATGGTTAGGGGTCTCAACCCTATAGTCTTGCTCCTTTTTGGGTCTTCATACTCTTGGAATTGGAAATGGAAATTTGTCCATAGTTGTGGTATCTTGAACATCTAAAGAGAAATCTGACATAATCTATCATTTAAATATACCTCCATTTCCCTATTTATATCTCAATAGAGTCCAATAGTCCTTCTCTCGGATCCAGTTCTGCTAGAGTACTTGTTACTGATCATATTGTCATCAATTCCTCTTGATATTATTGGTATCCACAATTCTAGAGGATTACCTGGTAGTCTCACCCAGATGGTCTGAATCTCGAGATATTCTGATCAAGGGTTGAACAAGGATTCCATCGTTTTAAAATAAGAGAGAATAACTCTCAAAACTATGTTAATTAGTTATCTTCTTTGAATTCTCCTTTAGGTGGAACATAAAGTCTAGCCATCCATAGATCAAACAATGAATACCAGAACTTAATATGGAACAAGGAGCCACACCTTCTACAGTCACTATTCCAAAGAATTATTTGAGCATTGTCTCCCCAGAAATTTCCCATCCAAAGTGGTGTTCTTCATATCTATAACCTGCTCCTTCAAAACATCTTCTGACTTCCCCAAGCATTAGTTTCTCCATTTGCATCTTTAATTTTCAGATCTTTAATCCTATAAGTATAAACATTTTCTTTTCTTGTCACTCTAATGATAGGCTTCACTCCTCCCCTGAAGCTCCTCTACACTCTGGAAGCTTCCTACAAAACTAGTCTCTCGCTCAAGTCTTGAAGACATATCGTCCAGGATTTCAAAACCTAAATATCTTCAGTCCTTTACTTCCTTAGGGATTTTTCTAGAGCACCTTGCACAATGAGCCTCCTTGACACCTTTCCTATCCACTAAAACCTTGATTTCTCTATGCAAATATATTAGTTCCGCCTCCTGTCTATGCTGCATGCTGAGTGCAAACGTTAACTTTGCTTCTGTCCCGTGCACTTCCCTGTTATAATCTATAATAGCTGTCATAGACTCAGATCCATTGTCCTTTTCTGATCCGTTTCCAAAACCCTTTGTTTCAAAGTTTTGAAAATAGGTTTAAATTTAGAATCTTCAGAAGAAGGAATATGACTACTAGAGTTAGTGTTTATGGATTAAAAAAATCCCTCTCCCCGTATTCCATTTACGATTGGGTCTTGACTAAAGATCAGTTGTCCAGACCTTCCAGTTGTTGACTAGATCTTCCTATATACTCATACCTCATCTACTCCTTTTCCCACCTCATTGCTAATTGCTTGGGAGCAGGAAATTTAAATGTTATTCTTAAGGTAGAGGGTCCATTTTTGTAAGGAGACTGCAAAGTTGTTCTGAAGATGCACTGCACCTCATGAACAGACATTCCTCAAATATTGATGTCTGGTTCAGCCAATTATAATATATGGTCCTTGATCAAAGAAATTATTAATCATTTTGGGCCTAGCATTTAAGATAACCTTTAATATTTGAACGTTATCCTTACCACTTTCTTTAGTTGAAAACAAGGTTATTTCTTCCTTCCCTTTCTATTTTCCAAATAGCATTGTATTTATGGGTGGAATAGCATCAGAAAGAAACTCTAGAACGGTTGAGATGAGTTTTGGTATTCACAAGTCAAAAAACATATTTGTATTCATGTTTTGTTTCTCTGCAAAATTTACTTGGGATTCCGTGATTTACCATTTTTGTTATGCATGCTTTGATGACATGTATTATCACTTTTAAATATTTTTAGAATTCTCTGTTTCCCCATTGAAGATTGCCCTGGTAAGTTGTTGTTGCATGGGTATTGTCATTTATATCCTTTATGTTTGCAAATTTTTTGCCCAATTGATTTTGAAATATTTAATGGTTGGTAGATGATACATTTCAAGAAGCCAGTAGCTTTGAAGTAAGAGAGCCGCCACAAGTGTAGTTGTCAACAATTCCTTTAATTTTGAAGGTATTCTTTTCTCATTATGACATTTACTGAAAAATTTTATTTAGTGAAGTGAGATGAAATGAAATATTTCTTAATATCCACTAATATCCATGAACATTTACACTCTAGTATTAAATACATAGTCCTCTTTGTACATGAATGAAATGATGTGTATGTATAGCGGAAGGATGAAATTTGTTCTAAAATTTGACTAGTTTATTTATTAGAGTTTTTGTTTTTTCTCTATTGGAATGTAAACATGGAACAAGTATAGATAATAGAAAGAAGAATGTAAGATTTTGATCAATGTCTCGGTTGTCCTGTATGGGTAACTGTACAGAATGATAAAGTATTTAGCAGTGATCTTAAACACTGTTTCATAGTAACTTGAGCCCTTAAGCAATGATTGCTAACTTGAAAATCCTACCCAATTAATCTTAAGAAGCTCAGATTGCTGCTTACTATTCAATTGCTTTCCTTATTTAAATATTTCAGATCATGAATAATGATTTATGAAGGGATGATATATAACATCTTGTATCAAATAGATTGTTGTTGGAGATTCCATGCTTGTGTTTGATTGAGAACGTTTCAGTATTCCATATTGGCACATATTTATTGCACCCATTTAAGTCAGTGTTCTATTTTGAATTTATTAATTTTTAGTTGTTTCTGATAAAAGTAAATGTTGTCATACAGAATTCTGTTCAAGGCAACCTTGTAAATATGTAAAGTATGTTAAATTTTGTTCGAGACAATATCCAATTGGAACACATGTCTGTTATATATAATATCCAATTGGAACACAGATGAGATAAGATTTACTCTCTATAAAAGGGGATATAAAGATAGCTAAAGACCTCAAATAATACCAATAGATGCTCCAAGAAATGACCGTATGGTTTAGATGTTATTCTTGCACTCAAAAGGAACATTTCTGACATATCTCTTGAGATGCTTTAGCATAATTTATGACAACATTACTTCTATTTTTTGTTAGCTGGCATTGACTACATCAACTTCCATAGCTTCATTGTAGAAAATTTTCCTCGCTGCCATATTTTCAGCCCTTGGTTGTGCAGACTGTACAATGTCTGACCATCCTTCACGGTATATGTTTTCCGTGGATGTTCACATAGATCCAAATCACATAGATTCCACAACATTCAATGGATATTCACATAGATCCAAATCACATAGATTCCAAATCCCATAGACCAATGATCTACAAGGAAGCCATAGATCCCATCTCAGGAACAATTGATCAAGGTCACCCTTTGCTGAAAGAGGGGTAACATCTTAGAAGAACTCATTTCTGAACAGTCAACTAAATTTTCTATGTTCTAGCTACTTATTGAACCGTGAATAAGGTTTTCCTGGATGTTTCCTACATGTTTTCTCATCTCTGTGTTTCTTTTAAAATATTCAGCTAATAATTTTCCTTCATAGGAGTGCTTAACGATTACTTAAATGGAATTTGTTTTTGGGTAAGATGACTATTTTGTTTCCTTCAATTTAGTGTGGAGGAACATTGACAGATTTCTTAGAATAAATGTTTTGTGAACCAGATATTGGACAATTCAACAAGAACTTGCACACCATACCATCAACGGTTGTAATTTGAGGCCTGGATTTTTGTTAGGATCTGGAACCATAAGTGGGCATGTAAGTCATGACTTTGATTTCTGGTATCTTTCTAGTTTCAAATACATGGTCAAAAGATGAGATTGGTTGACTTTGAAGTTTTGGACCATGTAGATAAATATCTTAATTACCTTCAAATTAATGCACATTGAATCAGATTTAGGGCTTGATAATGATTTCATTTTGTAGCGAAGCATCTTTCACTGAGTAGTTCTTGGATGACATAGGAACCTGAAATTTTTGTTTCCCTATTAGAACTATCCTGGGATGGGAAGAATCCCCTGAAACTTGGAAATAATATATCTCGAACATTTGTGGAAGATGGTGATGAGGTCACTTTAACAGCATGCTATCAGGTTAGGACATCTACTTTATTAATAAAGTATTTTGCTTCTGACATATGATGATTCTCTATTAACCTGTTATATGAGAGTGGAAAAGTAAATTTTTTGTTGAATAGAAGTGTCTTTACGTTATAGGAGAGTTGTACATTGTGTGCCAACTCAATATTCTATTTTTTCATCTTTTTCCTTTATATTTGTATTCTTGACAATGATGAAACCACCAATTCTGTATTTCAATGGTTTTTATTTGAATTTTTCACCATATTCATCTGTCCTTAGAAAATGGTTCCAAATTTTAATTTACACAAGGCTTTTGTAAACGTTAAGAAATTTACAATATTGAATATATTGTATGAACACCTTATTTAACCCTAGCTATATTGAACTGTTGATGAATGAAAACAATGTGTACTATTATATATATATTAGATCCACACTTTACTCCTAATGTGTTAATGTGCGAGTATTCTCTATTTGTTGAAGTGCCACTTCTGTACAAATCAATAACATCCTGGTGTTAGTTTTTATTGATCCAGATATGATTTACAGTCCCAAATATATATTGGTTATGTTGATTGTCTTATATTAATCGGGAACATGAGGGAGAATAGATAGATCATATATATATCCCCTCTGAATTTGTTCGATATTGTTATGATCAAGCTTTGTAGTTTTCAATATATAATAATTTTCCACGGGCGATAGAAGTGGTGTCTTGCATGCTATATAGTATAAAGAGCATTGAGTTTGTTGGAATTTATAGTGGGTTCAATTTATTTACTAGTCCCATAGAGAAGTTGTTCAAAGGACAACTATTCATCTCACCTAATATGGCCTATCCTTGTTTGGAAACACAAATAAGGGAATTATTCAATTATGTAATGTTGAAAAAGGGCTGAATGAGTGTCAAGGATTCCATGAGTTCAAGGGTGTTTTCTATGGAAAAGTCAATTTAGTTGTAACAATAATGGCTTAGTTGGGGCATAGCATAGAGGAAAAATTGACCGATGAGGAATATGGGAACATGAAACTTGACAGAGAAATTTGTGGCAGTAGAAGATAAGCTTCCAAGAATAGTTGAACACCTAATAATGGTGGAGAGATAGATACAAGAGGTGGATTTGCAATTGGTGCAGAAGAGAAGTGACCAGGTGAGCCAAGGACATTATCTACCTAGATAGGACACAAGTTTACCAACTAATGAAGCCTCAAATAGCCAGTTCTTGCACATATGAGAGTGCCTCAGATCCTATTAATTTTGTTTGAAATCAGTAATTAGTTTCCATAGTGGTTTTTCAGTATATTTAGCATTCAAAGGATATTATCAAAGCACATATCAAAAATTCATTGTGCAAAACTAGAATTATAGAAACCATGGACTCTCTTCTTTTTATGAAATCATTTGATCTTACAGGTTAAGTTGGGACTGTTGTATGAATTTGCTGTAAATAGAAAAAAAATATGTTTTTGTTATTAAAAAGAAAGCTTGTCATCATAGTGATCATGTAAATCAAGATGTTAGAAGTCAATTTTGAGATAAATAAGCATATTGCCACAAGAAATAGTGAATTTGCAAGTTCCTATGTTATGAACCAAGGTAGACGGGTTAAATTACAATGTTAAGCCCAAAGCTTGGATTGGGAAGTTGAACTGTATATTTTAAAGACTAAACACAATGCGGAATTATCAGAAAATTCATTTTGCAAAATTACACAGAGAAAGACCAGCATTTGATTGGTGGCAGATGGTTGAACATGAGATGGAGGAGAATAAGGTTGTAGACTGAATTCCCATGCACAAACACTTGGGAAGAATTTGTAGGAAGGATTTTTCAAACATGAAGCAGCAGGGCATAGTGGCATATTATTCCAGAGCTAAGTTTCCAGAAAACTTGGGTTCGGGGATGCGGATAGGGACATGGACAGGGATAGGAACGCCACTTTTTGCAATAGGGGACTTGGGTATGTAGAGGGTATTGTAGACACACACACACACACACACACACACACACACACACACACACACACACACACACATCAATTAATACTATCTTTTTTCAGGTACTAATCAACATCATCGTTTTCAAATTTCAAGCCTTTACAGTCATTGTGCCCTTTCCCCAGTAACTGTTACCCATAAGGAAGTTGAATGGCAGCACAATCAAAATGCATGGTTTGGTGAAGGTTTTTCATGAAAATGAATTTTTGATTTGTGTTAACGTCTTTGTTTTTTCTTCTGATGATCCATAAGATGATATTGATCTAGCTCAATAGCAAGAAAAAATTGAGGATGTTTTAATGAAGAAGCCTAATATAGGTTTCAAAAATAGGAAAACAAGCATGTAATTCTTAGTTATTTTTATGGATAAAATTTACAAGTACCATGAAGATAACTTCAAATTCAGAGTCTTACTATCACAAAGACCATATGTGCCCCAGAAACAACTTCCTCAATTACACTCCTGCTCTCCTTGGTAGCATTCATTCCAATTTCTGGGTTCCCCCCATACCAAGTCCTCTGTTCAATTCTTTCCCAATTTGTAAATGATTCTCAGGAGAAATGGGTGACATTTTCATGGCCTACACATTTGTATTGACAATCCATAATTCCACACCTCTCATTTCACTCTCAATCATCCTATTGACAGCATTAGAACCACCCCCGCCAGCTCCTATGACATTAATTTTTTCCTCATTATTATTGGCAGGTGGAGAAAAATACTCCAATGGGGAAGGCACATGTTTTGCAATATCTTTCTTTGTGGAGCCAGTCATATTACATCCATCTCCCTTGAAAATGGAAACTTCAGGATGCAAATCCAAGAAGGGTTCTGGCCTGCTGGAGTGCACATGCAATACAATGATGATCTTTGAGAATGATTACTTCTCTAGTAGTTTGGAAAGTGCTCTACAAGTTTCGAACCTGATGTCATTTTAAACTGTATATGCCTAAAACCTATGCATTGTCCTATGCTCTTTATATGAAACTAATCTTGTATATTCATTGCATGGTTTTCCATACACAAACAAGTTGTGGCTATGCCAGGCTCTATGGTACTACCCCATGGTGTCTGAGATGAGATAATGGTTCAAGATGATGGCCTTGTCGGTAGATCTTGAGGCAAGAATAAACCTCCCAGTATAGGCAATGGACTAATGGTATCACAATTTATTAAAGGTGTAGAAAGATGATTACCTTGCAATGTAGAGTCAGAAATTTTCTTTCTAGTGCTTGGATAATTGAAGCCAATAGATTCTTGTAAAGATGAATCTACTATTGAAGGTGGTAAAAACTGAATCTCAACAGCCATTTAACATGCGACAAACATGGAACCTAGAAAAACTTTATCTAAACAATAGTCTGAGAATTACACCGCTTTCCCTCCACAGTACGAATCCATCACACTCATCTCTTTTAGGTAGATATACAATTCTTTCTTAAAGCTAAACATTTGGAGTGACTGATTCAAGTCCAACAAATATGCATACACCAAAAAAATACCAACAAATATTACTTCAGTAAAGTAGCAGATCATAATGTGTCTATGAAATTATGAAATCTAATCCATTCAGCAGAAAAGTAATATCGACCACATTATTTAGATTAGAACTTGCACATTTCAGCAATGTTAGGAGAAATAAATTAACCCAATCCAACAATAGAGATATGAACTCAGAGTTCAACACTATAAGGGCCACTCTACAAGTGTTATTGAACCAATTATTAAATTAAATTCCGACCGATTTATTTTCTGATTTCAAAACGTTTTGTTAAATCCATATGTTGAGTTTGAAGGGACAAATATAAAATATCATGTATTTACGACATGCTTTTAAAGAATAGTCTTGATTTTGAAAATAATTCTGCAAGCCATTCTGTAATCAAATGATCTTGTTCACTTCTAATGCATCCCAACTTGCTTTTAGTTTATAATTTTATAAAGAGCTTCTTTTTAATTTCAAAGAGTAACACTGCAGTACAACTAACCTAAAGGATTAGACAACACAAGCTTTCCTGGCCCACAGAGATCTTGAAGGTCCAATAGGCAAGGGCCATGTATTTAAGATATGTTTTCAATGGTATCTTCTTTATTTTACACACAATTCTGTAGCCCTTCTTTAATCAAGTGATCTTGATTAAATTCTGTAAAATTGTTTGGACCATTAACTGTAAGTACATCCCAACTTGCTTTAAATTGTATTTTTTGAAAAAACTTTTTAAATTCAAAGAGAAGCATTAGAACTGGTTGGAAAGGTTGGGCAGAAAACGCTCACCCTAACCTAGAGGGAAAAACCACTTAACATGATCACTTCCATTTCATTAAGCTGCATTAGAATTGGCTAAAAAGGTTGGGTAGCACAAGCTCACCCGACCCTGGAGGGGCAAACCACTGAACATGAGCACTTTCATTTGACTAAGATGTAACAACCAACAAGTGCTCTTCCATCAAAATTCGCAAGAACACTAGTAGAAAATGAGAAATTAATGACTAAAAAAATGACTAAAATCATGCTATTAATGACTATTTTTGAGTCGGTGACTAATAGTAGCAAATTTCCACTATCTTATAGCTAGTCGTATTTCACTAGTCATCAATAGCTGGACTTAGTAGTCATTGATTTAGTCATTGATAGACAATGATTTAGTGATTGATAGACAATGCTTTAGTCATTGATAGTCAATGATTTAGTCATTGATAGTTAATGATTTAGTCATTGATTTAGTCACCGAGTTAGTCATTGATTTAGTCGTTGATTTAGTTGCTGATTTAGTCACTGATTGCAACCATTAATGACCAAATATATGACTAAATAAACTACTATATGTTAACATATTAATGACTAAGCTAAATACGACCAAGATACGGGAAATTAGCTACTAATAGTCATATATATGCGAATTTAGACATTTTTGTAGTCAAAAATTTATGATAGGGCACGGAGGAATCGAGCCACCAACCTCCTGCCTATAATTAGGCAGGCGCTCTACCATTGAGCTAGCACCATTTAAGAATTTTTTATTGCTTGACAATATTGATATTCAAACAAATTTATGATAGATATCAATCTACAAACTACATAATTATTGCTTTGAGGGACAGAGATTGGTAAGCTATCTTTAGAAAGTACAACAAAGACAATACCAGATGACACTGAAGCTGCATCTGTTATTTCACTTCTTTCTATTTCAATGTGCCCACTGCCCAACTTAGATGAACCCTTGTGTGTGTCAGAGGATGAATTCTTTAATAGACTTTTAAAACCTTCATGACTTCTACATTTCATAGTAGGATCAACTAAACTGACATTCTTTCCATGGAAAGATTCCCTAACGGTATTTACATGTGAATTTAATTTTGTATTTGTTCCACTCATTGCATTAGGTTTGGAATCAATATGTTTTTTAGATATAAATGTTGATGACTGCCCACCCTTATTGACCAATAGCTTGCCATGATCAGAACTCAACGCTGATGCCGCAACTTCCACCACCAAGGCAAGGAGATTTAATGTTGGAGACACTGAAAGTGAATGAGATGAACTTTTTTTAGGATTAGAGGCCTTGAACAGCTGGGATCCTCATACTAAATGATTTTTCCTGTGCAACATGGGAGCCCCTGCAACAACCATTAATGTCTAAATATTTAGTAAGATATATTGTAATATTCCACCACAAACTCCTAAATCATATGGAAGCTTATGTTCACTAAAATTAATGTGTAATGTTACTCTGCACCAATAGAGGGGTGCTGGAAAACTAAACAAATATTCCATGACAAGAAACAAATTTCATACCAAGATGCACTAGCTAGAAATACAACTGATCTTCCAGCAGCTCCACGGGCAAGGGAAGTCTCAGCATTACCTCCTGTGTTCTAGTTTCACATGGAAATATGAACAAGTATATATTATTAGGAAATGAAAATGAAGCCATGTATAAAGAATCTAGAAGACAATCACTGAAGTAAAACATAAGATGTATAAAGAGAATACACATTAGCTTCTATACTAATGATTATTTATGACTGAATCAGATGCTATTAAATAATCTAATATGGAAGAATAGAAAAATATGTTTGCACAAATATCAATAACAAATGCTAAAGATAATTGGACGGAAGTACAATATACTAAAATCCTAAAGTCACTTACAGGAGCCAGTGATTTGCTCAATTTACTTGAAGAAGCTGATCCAAGCAAGGAAACCTCTGCCATTGGTGGAGGTAAACAAAGTCCCCAGTGTTGCTGTGAAGGATTTGTAACATCATAGAACTTCTAAGTTTTGCTGCTAGAAAAATAGGACATAGAAAATAAAAAAATCATAAAAGCTAAATGTGAAATATTTTTTAAAACAATTTTGGAAACTTGTTTGGAACAAACAAGATGAAGCCAATTTGACCACTGAAGGAAACTTGTTTGGACCAGACATTGGTGAGTTGACAAGCAACTCAGATGATCAAGCAGAGGTTAATATGTGGAGTGTGTCAAAGGGCTCAAAGAGAGAGTCTTTACATTCAAAATTGTTAGACATTTTGGGAGATGAGTTTGAGAATACAAGTGAGAACAAACCTGAGTTTGAGAATACAGGCAAGAAGAATTAGAAAGTTTCTGAACAGTCAATGATGGATTTAAGAGAAAACACTAAAGAGTTGCCAATTTTGTCAAATTTCTCTGGGAAACATGGTTCATTGTTTACGGTCAATTCCTCCTCAGTCATGGATTGCAGGCATGCAGAAAAAAAGTATGTTGAGTATGTTCCCATATTTGGGGCATGTTCCTATCCTTATAACCTAGCACCAAATATAGATTCAATACCACAAGTAAATGTTGGAAACAAGAATAATAGAAATGAAGGTTTGGGTTTTCAAACTGAAGGAGTAGAAAAGTCTGAGGATGAAATGCTGTTGAGCTCTCTGTGGGTAGAGGAGACAAAAAGGATGAGCATTGGAAACCTTTTGGAGTCCCGGGATAGAAGAGTAGGGAAAAGAGGCAAGCATCAATGCACGATGATAATGCCCCTGAAAGGAGATATTTTGAACCTTTTGTTCAATCTCATCATGAATCAAGCATTTATTTTGGTCAAGTAGACACTCAAATGTCAAATTCTGTATGGGACGACAGTGATGGTGGTAGCTAGGAGAAGCAGCTGGACATGGTTTCACAGGAAGATTTTATTTCTCCACAAATGAAAGGACTGTCAGAGTTATTCTCGTTTAAAAGATATGAGAACAATGTGCAAGAGGCTTCCCATTAAGGTTTTATGACGTTGAATATAAAAATAACAAAATATTGTACATCAAATGAGAAGGAAGAAAAAATGTCTATTAGCAGCAAGAACTGGATGGAGGAAGGGAATAAACGAGGAGGAGATTTGTGTCCATTCATGAGGATTGAAAAGAGATTGGACAATGCCACCTTGGATGTATCTTCTCATCAAGATAGAAAATATTTTAAACACACTCAGATTCAAGGGATGCCATATTTTTTATTACATGAAAATAAGAAAGAAAATGTGGAGGAACAATTCATTGAGCCTTATGAGGATTGTGTTGTTGTGGAGGAATTAAGTGGATTCTCAGGAAAAGGTGGCGAGGAGGCTATTGTAGGAGTGGAAATGAGAGGAACCCCAGAATCTTTGTTAGATGAGATTAATCAGACACATCCAGTTGTTTCACCTGAGCATACTATTCTAGCAGACATCGAGGAAATGCCAGATTTGATATTTGATGAAGGAAAGGAATATCATACAACAATGCATGCCAAAGTGCCTTCTCAGCATTATCATTTAGCAGCCAAAATGCAAGGAGTGCTAAACCAATTAGTAGATGGGGAGAAACAGTGCACCTTTGTAGGCTGCCTTAATAATCTAGATGCAAGTGATAACACAAAAGATAAAATGTGTGAGTTTTCAAGAAATAGGGATAGGTCAGTTGAGGGGGAAAGAGAGAATAACACTATGAATGGATCTTCTCATGAAGTGATAGATGTTTTGGGACATATAGAAATCCATTGGGTGTCAATTTCTACTGTGAATCATGTCAAAGAGGAGTCCCTTGAGAGTGTTCAAAAGGCAAAAATGAGAGGAGGTTTAGATAACATACTAGATGAAAGAAGTGAGTATGCTGGAGTAATTGCACATGAAGATATTGCATTTGTAAATATTCACAGGATGTTGGAGTTGGTGATTGATGTAAATGATGTAGAGATGCATGTGACACAGGTTGACTGCAAGAATCCAATAACTAAGGCAGTTTGTTCAGTGTCAGATTTTATGTTGGATGAGAAAAAAGAAGTGAAAGGTAGCCATGATTTGTGTGAGGAAGGGGATGAAGAGAAGGATAATATTACTAAGTATCTAATAACTGGGTATTTTCTGAATGTGGAAGCACGGATTTGTAATATGGGTAGATCCTCTCAAGAAAATGATGTTGTTTTTGGATGTTCAGAAATTTAGGGGACATTAAAGTCGTTACTTGGTGGGACTGACATGGATAATGCAAGGAAGCATAGCATAGAGGAATTACAAGAAATTGCTACTTTGGTGTAAAGTCAAGGAGTTTTGGATTTCTCACCCTGTAAAAGCATTGTGAAAAATGCCATGTCAATGGAAAAATCAATAGTTTTGGATTTGTCACTAGATGAAACCGCTGAGAGAGATATAAGAATGCATACTACATATGCTATGGATGAAGCTGCTACAACAGTGAATCTACAAAGAACGCCATTGTATGCATGTCATGAGAAAATTTTAGTGAAACATTCATAACCCTCAAGGAGCTAAATTGTTTTAAAGTCAATCTAGCTCCTTGAAGTCCATTGAACCCTCACTCATTTTGATCTTCCGGGCTCTCTAGGATTCAATAGTAAGAGTTTTTGAATTCTCCTTGTAGTATTCTATTTCTTTTTCATCACTTATGGAGTTTCCTTAGCACTCTCAATGATTACTACTTGTAATTTTTACAGTACTATTTGCCATTTTTGGCCACTAATGGAATTTCACATCTAAATTAAAGTAACCATGTGGGGACCTCTCATATGTTGACCAATGAATATTAATAAATGTCCATGATACAGAAGTATAACCCTAAACCTACTTTAAGTATAAGAGCCAGTAATGGTACCTCACCATTATTCTGAGATTTTTCCCTGTATAAAAGACAACTATTAGAATTGACCTTGACTGAACTATCTTAAATGTTGTTTCATATAAAACCCCCAAAAAATTAAAAACAATACTAAGTTTAAACTTGCAATACCTTACTCTCATGTAGAAGGAGTTGATGTCTTTTTCCAAGGTATCGAGAAGACTAAAAG
Source organism: Pseudotsuga menziesii (assembly GCA_001517045.1). Lineage (NCBI taxonomy): Eukaryota > Viridiplantae > Streptophyta > Pinopsida > Pinales > Pinaceae > Pseudotsuga > Pseudotsuga menziesii. The sequence goes on along the minus strand of LPNX010305281.1, from coordinate 225,416 downwards.
CATGTATAACCATGTTATCCACTCTATTGACATTGAATTTCACGTTGGCTTTGCTGTAGCTGTGCCAAAGACCCAATTGAGCCTTCTCCAAGTCTATGTGATTCAAGATATGTGATTAAATTACAACTGAAATAAACATTATATCATTTCAATAAACAAGTATCTATCTGATTAGACTCTGTACCCATGGAAGCTTTAGCAGCTTCTATGATATCCTTGGCTTTATCTTCATCTCCAGTTATTTCTATTAATTCAGGTAAAGAGTCAGTCGATAAAGTAGACTTATCCTTCACAAACTTTGCCACCCGTGCATATATATAGTTGTCATTAATAATCTTAACCAGCTCAGGAAAATGCCACGAATACCATTCCCTATAGATAAATTACTAATCAATTAATGCTGAAGCTAGAGAATCATCAAATAGGGCATGCAATAAGAAAGAATGGGATGATTAACTATAAAAATACACATCCATCCACAATATCTATATTGACTAAAGAAACACCTTATCCTACTGGCCTGCAAGCAACAAATACAATTTTCCTAGGTCCCTATTATGAAAGCTCCAGATGACAAAAAGAACCATACATTCCTGGCCACTTGAGACAATTATACAAACCCTTTTTATGAATGTCTACACTAAATGGATTACAATAAGAGAAAAACAAACATAACCCTCCAAAAAAAATGAAGACTCTTTACATAAATAAAGATACGGAGAAAATTTTGGTTTAACTATGTAATTGGTTAAAATAACTAAAGTGATCTACCTCATGGAGATGCACATGAATACACATTACACTCTAGTCTGTACCCTATTTTTGGACAATTACTAGTCCTAGAATGTCGGTTATCAAGATTTTACCCCCACATGGTTTCATCCTAGAATCTAACCACTGAAGGAAACTTGTTTGGACCAGACATTGGTGAGTTGACAAGCAGCTCAGATGATCGAGCAGAGGTTAATATGTGGAGTGTGTCAAAGGGCTCAAAGAGAGAGTCTTTACATTCAAAATTGTTAGACATTTTGGGAGATGAGTTTGAGAATACAAGTGAGAACAAACCTGAGTTTGAGAATACAGGCAAGAAGAATCAGCAAGTTTCTGAACAGTTAGTGATGGATTTGAGAGAAAACACTAAAGAGCTGCCAATTTTGTCAAATTTCTCTGAGCAACATGGTTCATTGTTTGTGGTCAATTCCTCCTCAGTCATGGATTGCAGGCCTGTAGAAAACAAGTATGTTGAGGATGTTCCGATGATTTGGGCATGTTCCTATCCTTATAAACTAGCACCAAATAAATATTCAATACCACAAGTAAATGCTGGAAACAAGAATAACAGAAATTAAGGTTTGGGTTTTCAAACTGAAGGAGCAGAAAATTCTGAGGATGAAATGTTGTTGAACTCTCTATCGGCAGAGGAGACAGAAAGGATGAGCACTGGAAATGTTTTGGAGTCTAGGGATAGAAGAGAAGGGAAAAGAGACAAGCATCAAAGCACGGTGATAATGCCCCTTGAAAGGAGAGATTTTGATCCTTTTTTTCAATCTCAGCATGAAGCAAGCATTTCTTTTGGTCAAGTAGACACTTAAATGTCAGATTCTGCATGGGAATAAGATATTTATTATTAAACACATATTGGTTCTAGTTTGAAATTAAACCTGAAAAAGCCGATTCATTCTTAATGAATGTTCTTTCCCATAGGACCTAGATTAGTACGTAGCCTAACAGTTTGTAACTTCATAGAGTCAATCAAACCCTAGTTGTTGCTGACTAAGAATATGAAATAGGCTAATAGTCACTACAAGATCTAGTTATCTTATTCATTAATAATCACTGCAACATATAGTTAACTTGTTGACTAAAAATAATGGAATAAGGCTCATACTCACTACTTCCAGTCTGGTCCTTCATGTGGATTAGGGGGGAGTAGTTAGTAAGAGAAATGGCCATCTTGTTAAGGATTGCATTCAACATTCAGGATTTGTGCATTAACCATAACAAATTCTTATTTAGAATATTTGGATTTATAGTTTCACAGGGGAGGCATCCCCAACAGTTCCCCAACACAAGGACTGGGGAAAACATCCCTTTTTTTCAAGGACATCACTGGGAAAACAGGGGATGTACCATTCTCCTCCCACAACCTCCCAGTCCAGGGATATTTCTCCCTGTCCCAAGGGAAATTTGGGGGCCATCCCCAACATGAAAAAGTAGTCCCAGGGATGCCTAAACATATGTTGAAGCAACCAACTAATCTCATGTCCACTGTGACACCTTGCTCAACAAACAAGTATGTCATATGTGTGACCACAACCCAGTATACAATGGTAGATTGGCAGCATGCATATAATGCACCTAAATTATTCAACTTTAGTTACTGTAGATATACCATCAATTTTTTAGATCTCCTCTAGTTATCCCATCCTCTTCTTTGACCACTGCTACCTTGTCAAGGAACGTGCAAAAAAAATTTCAACAACATTGGAAGTTTTAATAGTTTTTAGGGTTTTTAAAAGTCTGGGAAGGACAAAATTAAATTCATGGGAACAATACCATGAGAACTATGTTACATTGATGCAAACAACATCCAATGAAGCATGACAAGGTGATTATCCTATAGATTTTGCAACCAATTTCTCAAAGTACAAAACTGTAATGTTTTTAGTATTTACCATCACTAGATCCCACATTTTCTGCTCAAACCATTGAGATAGAATCACTACATGGTAGAAATCATTATAAGTCCCTAGCCCATGGTTTTCATTTCCAATATGTATAGTGCACGATTGTATGGATGTACCCAGTAAACTTTCTGTTTAACTTATTTTTTTCATACTAACATATTAATTTTTTGCTAGCTAGCAGGACACAACATTTACACTCATGGTTTGTCATGTTAGAAATGTGTGTATACTAAATATTTGTGACAACTCCCATTTTTTGTCAGAAATTTCTTTCCAAAACATCAAAAATATCAACAAGATCCAATTTAAAGAAATCACTGTCTTACAGGTTAGCTACCAAATACCTCAAAAAGCTACATAGACAAGAGCCACCACCATAACCAAATATGACAGAAATTGAGGCATTAAATACCAGAAAGAAACCATAGACAAACAAAAAATATTAAATAATATATCTGAGAAGGTGAACCCATACTGCAAGTCAGGATCTTGATTCATATTAACCACTGGGTATCTGTGTTTAACATTTGGTCTCTTGTTGAAAGACAATAAAAACATTTACTGAACTTTGACTTCATAAGTTCTAACAAAATGTTGCAAGTATTACAATGTTATTTGAAATGGGAAGTGTTACCACCATATCTGTTCAGTAAAGGCAGTAGGTTCTAGCTTCTACTGAGATGCATTATTTGCAATTACAAGATTTAGTTCCAGAAGAAAATGTTAAATGGATTGATACGATCGATGGACTAGTTGATGCTACAAGGGATTTTGCTAAGGATGAGGATGTTGGAATAAATGGATTGAAAGTATTGAGTAAGGAGTGCAAAGATATCTTTGGACTTGCAACAAGTGACAGCAAAGGAGTCACTCCTTATTGTAACATTGTCCACAGAGTCACTCCTGAGAACACTTGTTGTGCCTCCTTTTCAAAGGAGTCAATGGAGTCACTTGTTGTTGTGCCTGTAGGTGCTGCATGTAATGCCCACCAGACTACATCACTGCATTAAAAGCAATATGGAAAATGACAACCACAGAGTAAGCGAACTGAAGCTTATAAATAAAAGAAAAATTGAAGCAAATCCAATATGGTAAGAGTGAGTTGAAAAACATTAAACCAATTTCCTATTGATAAATAATACTTGAGCATGTGCAGTTTGTGCTTGAGGTTGAGAATAAACAATAGAAGCCAGATACATCAAATTCTGCTGAAGTTTTACTTGATACTTGCATGTAGAATTCAAGCTTTCAGGAAGAGATTCAATTATGCAATGAATGCTTATTATAGTTGTAACCTTTGTTCAAGGTTCAAAGGTAACTAATAGACTCATAATTGAGTTGAACAGCTTCTCAAATTATATCTACACTAGATGGTTTAATAGTTTTCTTTTTTAAGAGATGTGAAACACCTAAGGTCTCCAAACAAGAGAATAGCTTCCTTTTAAGACAGTTATCTTATAATTCCTATCCTTTTAATCAATAAACCCAGATTTGGACACTGTAAATTTTGTCAGTATTTTTTAGTTCTGCTATTTGATTTGATATTACAGAACACTTTCTTTCAAACAAGATGATTCTATTACTTTCTAACCAAAATATATAATTGCAAACACCATGGACAGTCAATTAATCAACAAAGTATGTCTGTCAAACTGCATGATGTAGGGATGCAAAAATTCCAATACTACAAAAGAGTAACAATCATATTAACAAATACTCTTGTATAAGTTCAAGGAACAAACAAAGTGTTATGTAACCTGTTCCTTCAAGAGCTAAAAGGAGGTTCAAGTCAGGAACAATTAAGAAATTAATAAGGTTGAATGACTGCTTTAGATTCCAAGAGGGAAGACAAAGGAATTGATGTGTTGAAAATGATCACTAATAAATAAGAAACTTCTACATAGGCATCTGTAGGGAATTTTTGCATCAGGACATTTGTTGGGAATATTTGCATTAGGAAGTAGAACAATAGCACTTGCCTTTGTACATTCTCCCAGTAAAGACAAAGAAAGGACATTTTAAACTGGATAACCCTTAAACCCACCATAGTTAACTGGATAACAAGAAGGTGTTTCCACCTAGTAGAATGAACGGAGAAAAATCCAGTTATATACAAAAAATACAAGGTTGTAAATATTGGAGATATTTTCCACTAGTTTAACTCTGATTCCCCACTTAAGGCTCTGCAAAGAAATATAAAAGTATAAATGGCCACCTTCTTTGGATCACTTGTCAATTCATTTACATCTCAAATATGGAGGAGAACTCGTAAATGATACAAAATGGAAGTATTATTTTGGAAATCCCTAACTGTAAGGAGGGTATTAATACGGTCAAGAACCTTCAACTACACACCCTTAAAGGCCTCAACCATGGATGTTTTGGTGTAAAGCAATCTTGACTAGATTAGTCATGTGCTTAAGACTAACACAAATATTATAGGCCTATTTATTACTAGTTGGCCATTGACTTAAATTTTTCAAATCAATTTGCATGTCATCAAGTTTTTTCTAAATCAATCCATTTTCTCCTCCGATTGATATCAAATCTTAGTAAATTTACCAAATTTTGAATAGAATTATAGAGAAATGGCCATTTGCCCATTTCTATTGAAGACACCCATATAATACATATACAGTTAATTTTACAGTCAAATTTTCCAAATCATAAAACCTATACAATTTTTTGTTGTTGTTAAACAACGATTTGATGAGTAAATGGGTCAGTCCTTGAGTAACAAAGAGAAGCTTTGTTGAATAGTAGTAGATAAAATGAATTTTTAAATTTTAATTATGTGTACTACTAGCTAAAAGATGCAAACTTGCATTGGATGAAGAACAAAAAATATTTAGGAAGCACATCAAACGACTCGTTTACATAAAAGGTGCATTCATCATAAAGAAAGATCGGTATTCTAAATTATTATTTTCAGATCTCATGGATCTAGCTAATAAGAAAAGCATCAATCCCTTCTAATTCTAAAGACAGAAAATCTTCAAGGATGATCATATACAAGGTTCCCAAGGTGATTCACAAAGTAGAAGGTTAAGTGAGAATTATAATTTACAACAATTTTCTAAGAAGCATTTGGAAGCTGTGGAGGACACTCCTCTGGAGAAGAACAGAAAATCACTAGGATACAAGGGTCTTAACTGTCAAACTTTTAAGAGACTAAGATATCCTAAGCTTTTTCCTTTGATGGATGAATCAGATATGATCGTTGAAGCCAACAAAACCGCACAGTTGATAAAACCCATCCCAAAAGGGAAAAATAAGAATATGATCTCAATACAGAACCTGTAATCCTTCTAATGAATAATACATAATCATTTACGAGACTTTGGATTTGCTATAAAATATGCTACCATTTCTACCTAGATGGTATCACAGAATGGGTAAGCATCATTAGAGGTAAAGATAATCTACAAACAATATGACAATGCTTAGAATGGGTACGGTCAACAAACCAAAGAACTTTATCTTCAAGATAATTTATTACTACATCATTGGTTTCATAACCAGCATATATCCATTTTAAACTCGAATCTGTCAAGAACCGAAAGGGATCCAATTTTTTGAGGTATAAATTTTTTTATTTTAAATTTTTTACACATCTCGAAAAAATACATGGATTTTTTTAATTATTTTCATTTGATTTTAATTTTTTTATTTTATGAGCGAACATGAATTTCTTTAATTAATTTTAATTTTTGACATGTTACATTACATGACATCTCCCCCATAATGAGCTATATAGCACTTCGCTACTCTTAGTGCAATGAATAAGAATGTTAAGGTCCACAAATATTGATATTGTAATGATTTAGTTTTTGTCCACTCATGCAATTACGAGGGGAATAATAAATCAAACTAAGTATTTATATGTTGTATAACCAACTCACGGCTACTCATGGTTATTTCTCTGACCAATGTAATATGGCTCAGTTAACCTTCAACCAAGGTTTCAGTTATATCACTTTTGCATTACTAAATATATAATTAATGATAGGTATAGCATCATGATTATTGCATCAGATTTTGTTTTCTAGTGGATTGTACTCAAGGAGGAAAAAAGTGCAGTTACTTTCTTAAACAACAAAGCAACCTAACAACTAAAACTAAGAAAACAACATCCACTAGGTATTAAGGAGTGTTAGTCTATGGTAGGTAACAAGTCATCTTGAAAAGACCAGCATTCATGCAGTTTATTGTTCACTTGGTGAAAAGGAAGAGCATTTCATATAATAGAGAATTGTTTTTTTTTTTTTATATCTGGTCTTGAAGCAGATGATACTATTCAGAACTTTGTTTTGCAATCATTATATGATCGTATCATTCAAGCCCATAATGAAAAAAATTGCTTTAGGGTTATTGTGGTTATACCACTTTCACCTGGTTTCTAGGGAGGCATAGATGATGCATATGATGCATCTGTTAGGGCCATAATACTTTTACAGTATCAGACGATATGCAGAGAAAAGAATTTGTTATTAGAAAATGTTCAGCATATATTGGGTGCCAAGCTATGCAACTATGTTTCCTTTTATGGACTTGGTTGTTATGGCAGACTTTGTGAAGGTGGTCAACTGACCACCAACCATATTTTTGTGTACAAAAAATAAATGATAGTTGATGACCATGATGTATTGATTGGATCAACTAACATAAATGAAAGAAGTTTGCTGGGAACTAGAGACTCTAACAACTATTCATATTTTAAACAAATGATGCTTCATTTGAACTAACTTATTGCCTTACAAAGTTTCATACAAAGGGATTGTTGGAGACATTTACCACAATACACAATATTTTTGGTCAAATTGGCCTAGTTAAACCACTATCCTAAGTATTATTGACATAAATTGACATCAGTGGAGCATTAATTGACATCATCCAGTCACACCCACGCCTACCTTCAGTCAAGGAGGCTGACTTATCCTTCTCCTACATTCGGGGAGGCTAACTGGAGAACTTTAGGGGTGATCTGAGTCATATTAATGCACCTAATTACTAATTGATGGTTACAATCAGTTAAATAGGGTAGTGAAGGTGCCTCCTTTCATTTAATTGATTTTTAATGATTAATTAATGAACTAGAGTCAACAGGGGCGCCTCCACCAACTTCTGATGTTCAGTTCAACTTCAGTTAACCTCATCGGGGTTCATTGGAGTCTTTTAAGTGCTAGAACTTGATGGTTGGATTGCTATGACATGTGTCTAATCTCTTTCAGTTGAGACTCAGTCATTTATTACACTTCGACTTCAGTTAGGGATCATTTGAGTCAATTAGGGTTTTGATCAGTGGTAAACTAGAGTGTTGACTATGGCTTACATTCAGTTAAGCTAGACTCACTCATTCAATTCGAATGCCCTCCTTAAGGATTCAAATTGCTCATTCATTCATTCTTGTAGCATGACATTGTATTGTAGTTATTCATTCTTCATTGAATATACAGAGCGGCTATTCATTCTGTAGTCCGATTACACCATTTCATGAGTTATTTGTTGATTAATCTTTGATGAGACTGATGTTTATTCCCTAGATCAATGTGCAAGATTAATATGGTATCAGAGCTCATGGCAGGATGAACCTATATCTCTCAAAAACAAGTTTTCTGAGAGATTTCTACATGAAAATTGAGCAATAGCTCAAAAATACAGCACTGCACCAGAAGCCAAGGCTTACCACTTAATACCCCAAGTAAAGAACTTGTTGATCAAGCTTGCTTGATTGACTATGCTGGGTGTGATGAAAGCCTAAAATGTGCTAGCTGTAAAACCTTACATTGCCCTTTCTATTGTGATTTTCAGGTTTTCTACAGGTGAAGCATTCACACCAGCAGATCCAGATGGCCTCCTCAGTAGATATTTTGAATCCATATAATTTCCACTCATGGAAAGGTGATATGGAGATTCAACAGCACTCCAGAGGACTCTTTAGAGTCACCATAGACACTGAATATGAGCCTGGTTCTTCCATAGAAAAATCAAGATTCTTGAACAAGAGGGATGAAGCCTTCGGTTTCTTGTGTATCTCTATTTCCTAGGATCTTTTTTTCCATCTTTCGGTATTGAAGACTCCAAAAGAAATATGGGACAAATTGGAAACTCTATATGGAAAGCATGATGACCTGAGAGTTTACCAGCTCAAAAATGAATTTATGTCTCTCCAGCCCTCCAATTTCTAGGCTATGAATGACTTTTTCACAAAGTTCAAGCATATTGTTTTACGCTTGAAGCAATGCAAAGTAGAGAAGGAGGATGATCAGCTCGTCCTCGCCATACTCTCCAAACTTGGGGCTGATTATTCAGTTTTTGTTTCTACATTCTATGAGGAGAATCTCACAACCCCCGGATGAAACATGCCTACACTCAATGCCTTCATTCAATCCCTAACAAGTGAACATGACAAGCTTGTCCAGATGGGGATCATCAGATCTTCCCGTGATAAAGCCCTCCATGTCTCGGGGCCCAAATATTTGAAGGGTAAAGGAAAGCAGCAAAAGAACCCAAAAACTAAATTTGATGCTCCTAAGCCTAGGGTTGAAAACCAGTAGCATGATGAGTCTTCCGGCTCAAGGAAGAACAAAGGAAAAGGGCACCATGGAAAGGAAAAAGTCAACTGTTCTTATTGTGGGAAGGACTTCCACCCTAGACATGCCTGCATGAAGAAGAAGCTTAATGAAGCAACCTCTCTCCTTGAGAGAAATCACATCAATCTTCCGGAGAGATTTCGAAGGAGAGATCAGCAAGATCACGAACCACAGCATGAAAAAGGTCATGCCCTCATGGCAAGCACTTCAAAGTCCAAAGCACTCTTGACTGATTCTAGAGCTTGAACCACATGATGGCTGAAAGAGACTCCTTTTCATCCTTGGAGACCGACAAATCCATCCTCATCCACATGGGAGATGACTCCACCATCATTTCAGAAGGACAAGGTACTGTTGATCTTGAAAATGGTTTTTTTTCAAATGTTTTGTATGTACCGTCTTTGGCATCAAATATCCTTAGTGTCTATCAGATGAAACATACAGGAGTGCCCAAGAGAGTCTCTTTCATCCCAAATGATGTTGAGATAATAGAAATTGCATCCGGGAAACTCATTGCTAAATGCCTTGCAAACCATCACGCAAAGGCTTATGAGTTCTCTCACTTTGTTGTGGATGCAAAGTGGAAATGAGGTTAGTATGCTATGGCATGAGAGGTTTGGACATATTAATTTGAAATATTTACAAAAATTACAAAAAAACTCCATGGTTGAAGGCCTCCTGGTCATCGAGGCAACCACGGAAATTTGCAAGGGCTGTGTGATTGGAAAACACCCTGAGCACAAGTTCAATCAGGGGAAGGCAAACCGAGCTACATGAATACTAGGACTGATACATTTTGATATCAGTAGTCCAATGCCTATCACATCCATGAATGTATCAAGGTATATTCTTACTTTTATTGATGATTTTTCAAGGTACACATGGGTCTTCTTTCTCAAAAAGAAGTCTGAAGTATGTGAAAAACATTTTGAATTGAAGGCCTTGATCGATAATGCCTCTGGGCTTAAGATCAAGATCTTGAGATCTGATAATGGAGGGGATTATGTTAGCAATGATTTGCTGCACATATTCTCCCAAAGTGGTATTCAGGTCCAACATTCAATTCCTTACACTCCCTAGTAGAACGGAGTAACAGAAAGGAAGAATCGGTCTCTCAAGGAGATGACAACTTGTATGTTGGAATCCAAGAAGATTGCTCAAATTTGTGGGTTGAGGCCATGCATGCTGTAGAATAAATTCAAAACAGGTTTCCACACTCATCCGTGAAAGGTAAGACCCCTTTCGAAGCATACTTCGGAAAAAATCAAGATGTGTCGAACCTACGGGTGTTTGGGTCCACTGCATGGGCCCGTATTCCGCTTGATAAAAGAAGGGATTTGCAACCACAAAACATAGAATTTATGTTTATTGGTTATCCTGATGAATATAAAGGTTTTAAGCTACTGGATATCAAGAAAAAATAGATCATCATCAAGAGAAGTGTCAAGTTCAATGAGCCTCTTCAGGAGGTGGAACTAGTGAAGGAGAAAACTGGTGAATTTCCTTCCTATTCTACTGAATATTTGGATGATGAAATTGGGGGTGATGACCCTGATTTGGATCCTGTGATTTCTGATATTAGTGTGCAGAAATAATAATATGCTTAATTAGAACCTGAAGTGCAAAATCATCTTCCCACATGGGCCCGACAGACACTCTCCTCCTTAGGAGAGAACATTGGAAATTTGGATGATCCAAGGAGAACACGGTCTGATTTCCAAAGAGAAAGTATTGCACTCTCTCGTCCTGATAATTTGCTGTCCAAAACTTGCTATTTGATTATTATTTCAGATGCAAAATCCTACTATCATGCTGGGAAGGATCCGAGATGGCAAGTTGCCATGGATGAAGAGATGAATTCTCTTTAGAAAAACACTACTTGGGAGCTAGTTTCTCTTCCTCCGGGAAGGAAATTGGTTCAATGCAAGTGGGTGTTTCGGACCAAGGTTTATACTGATGTAAGAACCTACAAATATATGGCAAGGCTGGTGGAAAAATTTCTCTCTCAGGTCCAAGGTGTGGACTACCATGAGAGCTTTGCACCGGTTGGAAAAATGGACTCCATCCGCCTTGTTTTGGCGATTTCAGCATCCAAGCACTGGGAAGTGCATCACATGGATGTTAAGTCAACATTTATACATGGATATATTCATGAGGAGATATACATGAATCATCCTGAGGGCTACATCACTAATCCATCTTTGGTTTGCAAGCTAAAGAAGTCACTATATGGGTTAAAACAGGCCCCAAGAGAGTGGTATTCCAAGATGGATGCCTTCCTTCTCTCACAAAAATTCCAAAGGTGTAGATCAGATCCAAATGTGTGTTTACAGAAGTTTGATGGTCATATAATTATAATTTTTTTATATGTTGATGACTTACTGATCACAGGTAGCACAGTTGCCTCCATTTCAGCCATCAAAACTGCTCTCCACAATGCCTTTGAAATGAGTGATTTGGGGCTCCTAAAACAATTTTTGGGGCTCGAAATTGAGCAAAATTATGATGGGATTATGGTCACTCAGTCCAAATACATTTCAGACCTATTACTCAATTTTAACATGGATTATTTTAGGCCTACACCATTCCCTTTCCTTTCAGGGATCAACCTTGAAGAAGGAAAAAGCACACCTCCCATGGATTGAACTATCTATCGACAACTGATTGGTAGCTTGTTGTACTTGAAACATTCTCAGCCTGATATATGTTATGCCATGAATGATGTATCAAGTAATATGTAGTGGCCTCATTATATTTATTGGAAGGCAGCTAAGAGGATCCTCCAGTATATTCAGGGAACCAGGACCTACGACATTCACTATGCTGCAGACTCCGAGCTAGAGCTGGTTGGATACACAGATTCTGATTGGGAGGGTGATTATATTGATAGGAATTATACTTATAGATATGTATTCATGTTTGGTGGTGGACCTATTTGCAAGCAAAAAGAAGACTGCCATAGCACTATCTTCAGCAGAGGTCAAGTATCGAGGAGCGGTGAATGCTTGCATCCAAGCAGTTTGGTTGCAAGGCATTATTTTAGAGTTTGATCTTGGTAGTACTTTGTCCACTGTCTTCTTTTGTGACATTCAAAGTGATATTAATATTTCCACAGATCCAGTTACCAGGAAGAGGAACAAGCATGTAGAGATCCACATGCACTACATAAGGGAGCTAGTGCATGACATGACCATCATTCTGCAATACTTCCCAACTGATGAGCAGATTGCAGACATATTCACCAAGAGATTTTTAGAAAATAAGTTCACTTACCTCTGTTCACTATTGGGGGTGAATTCATCAAGGTGATTCAGACTACTTTTAGTGTTCAGCTTGAGGGGGGGGTTTTCCCACTGGGTTTTCCCTCTTTTCCCCACTTAGTTTGTTTTGAGCATTATTTCAGTTTTCGAATTGTACTGGGTGACCTATGGCCTTAGTTGCCTAGGCCCTAGCATTTTTATGCATTTTTGTTTTCTAAATCCTCCTGAGTATAGCTTAAGGGGGGGTGTTGGAGACATTTACCACCATACATACTCTTTTTGGTCAAATTGGCCTAGTTAAACCACTATCCTAAGTATTATTGACATAAATTGACATCAGTGGAGCATTAATTGACATCATCCAGTCACACCCATGCCTACCTTCAGTTAAGGAGGCTAACTTATCCTTCTCCTACATTCAGGGAGGCTAACTGGAGAAATCCGGGGGTGATCTGAGTGATATTAATGCACCTAATTGATAACTGATCGTTACAATTAGTTAAATAGGTCAGTGAAGGTGCCTCCTTTCATTTAATTGATTATTTAATGATTAATTAATGAATTGGAGTCAACAGGGGCACCTCCACCAACTTTTGATGTTCAGTTCAACTTTAGTTAACCTCATCAGGGTTCATTCGAGTCTTTGAAGCACTAGCACTTGATGGTTGGATTGCTATGATATGTGTCTAATTTCTTTCAGTTGAGAATTAGTCATTTATTGCACTTTGACTTCAGTTAGGGCTTAGTTGATTCAATTAGGGTTTTGATCAGTGGTTAACTGGAGTGTTGACTATGGCTTACATTCAGTTAAGCTGGACTCACTCATTCAATTCAAATGAACTCCTTGAGGATTCAAATTTCTCATTCATTCATGCTTGTAGCATGACATTGTATTGTAATTATTCATTCTTCTTTGAATATATAGAGTGGCTACTCATTCTGTTGTCCAATTACACCATTTCATGATTTATTTGTTGATTAATCTTTGATGAGACTGATGTTTAGTCCCTAGATCAATGTGCAAGATTAATATGGTATCAGAGCTCACGGTGGGACGAAGCTCTATCTCTCAAGAATAAGCTTTTTGACAGATTTCTGCATGAAAATTGAGCAATAGCTCAAAACTCTAGCACTGGACCAGAAGCCAAGGCTTACCACTTAATACCCCAAGTAAAGAACTTGTTGATCAAGCTTGCTTGATTGACTATGCTGGGTGTGATGAAAGCCTAAAATGTGCAGGAAGACCTTACATTTCCCTTTCTGTTGTGATTTTCAGGTTTTCTACAGGTGAAGCATTCGCTACAGCAGATCTAGATGGCCTCCTCATTATATATTTTGACTCCATACAATTTCCAATCATGGAAAGGTGATATGGAGATTCAGCTGCTCTCCAGAGGACTCTTTAGAGTCACCATGGACACTGAATATGAGCCTGGTTTTGACATATAAAAATCAAGATTCTTGAACAAGAAGGATGAAGCCTTCAGTTTCTTGTGCCTCTCTATTTCTTGGGATCTTCTTTTCCATCTTGTGGGATTGAAGAATCCAAAAGAAATATGGGACAAATTGGAAACTCTATATGGAAAGCATGGTGACTTGAGAGTTTACCAGCTTGAAAATGAATTGAATTAATGTCTCTCCAGCCCTCCAATTTCGAGACTCTGAATGACTTTTTCACAAAGTTCAAGCATATTGTTTTACTCTTGAAGCAATGCAAAGTGGAGAAGGAGGATGATCAGCTCATCCTTGCCATACTCTCCAAATATGGGGCTGATTATTCAGTTTTTGTTTCTACATTTCGTGCGGGGAAGCTGACAACCCATGGATGGAAGATGCCTACACTCAATGTCTTCATTGAGTCCCTAACAAGTGAACATGACAAGCTTGTCTAGATGGGGATCATTAAATCTTTCCATGATCAAGCCCTCCATGTCTCGGGGCTGAAATATCTGAAGGGTAAAGGAAAGCAGCAAAAGAACCCAAAAAATAAATTTGATGCTCCTAAGCCTAGAGTTGAAAACCAGCAGCATGATGAGTCTTCCGGCTTAAGGAAGAACAAAGGAAAAGGGAACCATGGCAAGGAAAAATTCAAGTGTTCTTATTGTAGGAAGGGATTCCACCCTGAACATGCCTACATAAAGAAGAAGCTTGATGAATCAACCTCTCTCCTTGAGAGAAATCACATCAATCTTTTGGAGAGCTTTCGGAGGAGAGATCAGCAAGATTGGGAACCATAGCATGAAAAAGGTCATGCCCTCATCGTAAGCACTTCAAAGTCCAAAGCACTCTTGATTTATTCTGGAGCTTTGAACCACATGATGGTTGAAAGAGACTCCTTTTCATCCTTGGAGACCAGCAAATCCATCCCCATCCACATGGGAGACGACTCCACCATCATTACAGAAGGACAAGGTATTGTTGATATTGAAAATGTTTTTTTTTAAATGTTTTATATGTACCATATCTGGCATCAAATCTCCTTAGTGTCTATCATATGACACATACAAGAGTGCCTAAGAGAGTCTCTTTCAGCCCAAATTATGTTGAGATAACATAAATTGCATCCGGGAAACTCATTGCTAAAGGCCTTGCAAACCATCATGCAAAATCCTATGAGTTCTCTCACTTTGTTGCAGATGCAAAGCCCACCGCTCTGCTAACTCATGGAAATGACGTTAGTAGGATATAGCATGAGAGGTTTGGCCATATTAATTTCAAATATTTGAATCAATTACAGAAAAACTCCATGGTTGAAGGCCTCCTGGTCATCAAGGAAACCACGGGACTTTGCAAGGGTTGTGTGATTGGAAAACACCCTGAGCACAAGTTCAATCGGGGGAAGGAAAACAAAGCTACATGCATATTGGGGCTGATACATTCTAATATTAGTGGTATGAATCCTATCACATCCATGAATGGATCAAGTTATTTTCTTACTTTTATTGATGATTTTTCAAGGTACACGTGTCTTCTTTCTAAAAAAGAAGTCTGAAGTATGTGAAAAATTTTATGAATTGAAGGCCTTGATCGAAAATGCCTCTAGGCTTAAGACGAAGATATTGAGATCTGATAATGTAGGGGAGTATGTCATTAATGAGTTTTTGCACATATTCTCCCATAGTGGTATTCAGGTCCAACATTCAATTCCCTACAATCCCCAGCAGAACGTAGTAGCGGAAAGGAAGAATCGGTCTCTCAAGGAGATGACCACTTGTATGTTGGAATCCAAGAAGCTTGCTGCAAATTTTTGGGCTGAGGCCATCCATGCTACAAAATACATTTAGAACAGGGTTCTACACTCATCCATGAAAGGGAAGACCCCTTTCGAGGCATACTTCGAACACAATCCGGATGTGTCAAACCTACGGATGTTTGGGTCCACTGCATGGGCCCGGATTCTGCTTGATAAAAGAAGGGCTTTGCAACCGCAAAGCATAGAATGTATGTTTAATGTGTATCCTATTGAATATAAAGGTTTCAATCTATTGGATATAAATAACAAACATATCATCATCGAGAGAAGTTTCAAGTTCGATGAGCCTCTTCATGAGGTGAAACTAGTGAAGGAGAAAACTGCTCAATTTCTTTCCTATTCTATTGAATATTTGGATGATGAAATTGGGGGTGATGACCCTGATTTGGATCCTCTAATTTCTGATATTAGTGTGCAGCAATAATCAGATGCTAAATCAGAACCTAAAGTGCAAAATCATCTTCCCACATGGGCCCGACAGACACTCTCCTCCGCAGGAGAGAACATTTGAAATTTGGATGATCCAAGGAGAACCCGGTCTGATTTCCAAAGAGCAGGTATTGCACTCTCTTGTCCTGATAATTTTCTATATGAAAATTGATATTTGATGATTATTTCAGATCCAAAATCCTACTATCATGCTTGGAATGATTTGATATGGCAAGTTTCCATGGACGAAGAGATGATTTCCCTTCAGAAAAACACTACTTGGGAGCTAGTTTCTCTTCCTCCGGGAAGGAAATTGGTTCAATGCAAGTGGTTGTTTCAGAACAAGGTTTCTGATAATGGAAGCACCTACAAATGTAAGGTAATTCTGGTTGCAAAATGTTTCTCTCAGGTCCAAGGTGTGGACTACCATGAGACCTTTGCACCGGTTGCAAAAATGGACTCCATCCGCCTTGTTTTGGCAATTTCAGCATCCAAGCACTGGGAAGTGCATCACATGGATGTTAAGTTAGACTTTATACATGGAGATATTCATGAGGAGATATACATGAATTAGTCTGAGGGATACATCACTAATCCATGTTTGGTATGCAAGCTAAAGAAGTCACTATACGGGTTAAAACAAGCCCCAAGAGAGTGGTATTCCAAGATGGATGCCTTCCTTCTCTCACAAAACTTCCAAAGGCGTAGATCAGATCCAAATGTGTATTTATAGCAGTCTGATGTTCATATAATTATCATTTTTTTATATTTTGATGACTTACTGATCACATTTAGCACAGTTGCCTCCATTTCAGCCATCAAAACTACTCTCCTCAATGCCTTTGAAATGAGTGATTTAGGGCTCCTAAAACAATTTTTGGGGCTCAAAATTGAGAAAAATTCTGATGGGATTATGGTCACTCAATCCAAATAAATTTCAGACCTGTTATTCAATTTTAACATGGCCGATTGTAGGCCTGCACCATTCCCTTTCCTTCCAAGGATCAACCTTCAAGAAGGAAAAAGCACACCTCCCATGGACTGCACTATTTATCGACAGCTGATTGGTAGCTTGTTGTACTTGACACATTCTCGGCCTGATATATGTTATACCATGAATGCTATATCAAGATATATGCAGCAGCCTCATTATCTTCATTGGAAGGTAGCCAAGAGGATCCTCCAGTATATTCAGGGAACCAGGACCTACGACATTCACTATGCTGCAGACTCCGAGCTAGAGCTAGTTGGATACACAGATTCCGATTGGGTGGGTGATTCTATTGATTGGAAGTCTAATTCCGGATATGTATTCATGTTTGGTGGTGGCCCCATTTTCTGGTAAATCAAAAATTAGGCTTCCCAAGTATTATCTTCATCAGAGGCCAAGTATTAAGGAGCGGTGAATGCTTGCATCCAAGCAATTTGGTTGCAAGGCATTCTTTCAGAGTTTGATCTTGGTAGTACTTTGTCCACTGTACTCTTTTGTGAAAATCAAAGTGCTGTTAATATTTCAACAGATCCAGTTACCAGGCAGAGGACCAAGCATGTAGAGATCCACATGCATAACATAAGGGAGCTAGTGCATGACAAGACCATCATTCTGCAATACTTCCCGACTGATGAGCAGATTGCAAACATCTTCACCTAGAGCTTTTTAGAAAAGAAGTTCACTTACCTTCGTTCACTGTTGGGGGTGAGTTCATCAAGGTGATTCAGACTACTTTCAGTGTTCAGCTTGAGGGGGGGGGTTTCCCACTGGGTTTTCCCTCTTTTCCTCACTTAGTTTGTTTTGAGCATTGTTTTAGTTTCAGCATTATAAAGGGTGACCTATGGCCTTAGTTTCCTGGTCCCTAGCATTTTTATGCATTTTTGTTTTCTAACTCCTCCTGAGTATAACTTAAGGGGGGGTGTTGGAGACATTTACCACCAAACACACTCTTTTTAGTCAAATTGGCCTAGTTAAACAAATATCCTAAGTATTATTGACATAAATTAACATCAGTGGATCAATAATTGACATCGTCCAGTCACACCCATGCCTACCTTCAGTCAAGGAGGCTAACTTAGCCTTCTACTACATTCGGGGAGGATAACTAGAGCACTCCGGGGGTGATATGAGTGATATTAATGCACCTAATTCCTAACTAATGGTTACAATTAGTTAAACAGGGTAGTGAAGGCACCTCCTTTCATTTAATTGATTATTTAATGATTAATTAATGAACTGGAGTCAACAGGGGAACCTCCACCAACTTCTAATGTTTAGTTCAACTTTAGTTAACCTCATCGGGGTTCGTTAGAGTCTTTGAATTGCTAGCACTTGATGGTTGGCTTGCTATGACATGTGTCTGATCTCTTTCAGTTGAGACTCAGTCATTTATTGCACCCCGACTTCAGTTAGGGCTTAGTTGAGTCAATTAGGGTTTTGATCAGTGGTTAACTAGAGTGTTGACTATGGCTTACATTCAGTTAAGATAGACTCACTCATTCAATTCGAATGACCTCCTTGAGAATTTGAATTTCTCATTCATTCATGCTTGTAGCATGACATTGTATTGTAATTATTCATTCTTCATTGAATATACAGAGCGGCTACTCATTCTATAGTTCGATTACACCATTTCATGAGTTATTTATTGATTAATATTTGATGAGACTGATGTTTAGTCCCTAGATCAATGTGCAAGATTAATATGGTATCATAGCTCATGGCAGGATGAAGCTCTTTCTCTCAAAAACAAGCTTTTTGATAGATTTTTGCATGAAAATTGAGCAATAGCTCAAAAATCCAGCATTGCACCAGAAGCCAAGGATTACCACTTAATACCCCAAGTAAAGAACTTGTTTATCAAGCTTGCTTAATTGACTACGCTAGGTGTGATGAAATCCTAAAATGTGCAGGCTGTCCGACCTTACATTGCCCTTTCTATTGTGATTTTCAGGTTTTCTACAGGTGAATCATTCGCTCCAGCAGATCCAGATGGCCTCCTCAGTAGACATTTTCACTCCATACAATTTCCACTCATGGAAAGGTGATATGGAGATTCAGCTACGCTCTAGAGGACTCTTTAGATTCACCATGGACACTGAAGATGAGCCTAGTTCTTCCATATAAAAATCAAGATTCTTGAGCAAGAAGGATGAAGCCTTTGGTTTCCTGTGCCTCTCTATTTCCCGAGATCTTCTTTTCCATCTTGCAGGATTGAAGACTCCAAAATAAATATGGGACAAATTGGAAACTCTATATGGAAAGCATGATGACTTGAGAGTTTACTAGCTTGAAAACGAATTAATGTCTCTCCAGCCCTCCAATTTTGAGACTTTGAATGACTTTTTCACAAAGTTCAAGCATATTGTTTTACTCTTGAAGCAATGCAAAGTGGAGAAGGAGGATGATCAGCTCACCCTCGCCATACTCTCCAAACTTGGGGCTGATTATTCAGTTTTTGTTTCTACATTTCGTGCGGGGAAGATCACAACCCTTGGATGGAAGATGCCTACAATCAATGTCTTCATTGAGTCCCTAACAAGTGAACATGACAAGCTTGTCTAGATGGGGATCATTAGATATTCCCGTGATAAAGCCCTGCATGTATCAGGGCCCAAAGATTTGAAGGGTAAAGGAAAGCAGCAGAAGAACCCAAAAACTAAATTTGATGCTCCTAAGCCTAGAGTTGAAAACCAGCAGCATGATGAGTCTTCCGGCTCAAGGAAGAACAAAGGAAAAGGGCACCATGGCAAGGAAAAAGTCAAGTGTTCTTATTGCGGGAAGGGATTCCACCCAAAATGTGCCTGTATGAAGAAGAATCTTGATGAAGCAACCTCTTTCCTTGAGATAAATCACATCAATATTTTGGAGAGCTTTCGGAGGAGAGATCAGCAAGATCGGGAACCACAACATGAAAAAGGTCATGCCCTCATGGAAAGCACTTCAAAGTCCAAAGCACTCTTGATTGATTCTGGAGCTTTGAACCACATGATGGCTGAAAGAGACTCCTTTTAATCCTTGGAGACTGGCAAATCCATCCCCATCCACATGGGAGATGACTCCACCATCATTTCAGAAGGACAAGGTATTGTTGAACTTGAAAATGGATTTTTTTCAAATGTTTTGTATGAACCGTCTCTAGCATCAAATCTCCTTAGTGTCTATTAGATGACACATACATGAGTGCATAAGAGAGTGTCTTTCAGTCCAAATGATGTTGAGATAACAGAAATTGCATCCAGGAAACTCATTGCTAAAGGCCTTACAAACCATCATGCAAAAGCCTATGAGTTCTCTCACTTTGTTAAGGATGCAAAGCCCACCGTTCTGCTAACTCATGGAAATGAGGTTAGTAGGCTGTAGCATGAGAGGTTTGGCCATTTTAATTTCAAATATTTGCAGCAATTACAGAAAAAATCCATGGTTGAAGGCCTCTCGGTCATCAAGGGAATCACAGGAATTTGCAAGGGCTGTGTGATTGGAAAACACCCTGAGCGCAAGTTCGATTGGGGGAAGGCAAACCGAGCTACATGCATATTGGGGATTTCTTCATTGCTTTGGAAAATGCATTTGGACAATAATTACCTCCCTTGTAAACAAATGTTCTACTTGCTTAATTGGGATTCAAGACATTATTAGGGCACATAATTCTTCTTTAACATACACAAAGGTATTTGAAAACACTATTTTTTTTCCAGATAAATCATAGTGACACAGGGATCAATTGCTTTTTCATCCACATCCTTCATTTTTCCCTCCAATCTCCAACCTCTTCCAAATTTAGAACTCTATCAAATATGAAGTCTCATGTCAATTATAACAGTAGGCTAAACCTATGCAAAACAATACTCCAATTATTTATAAAGATTTGTGCAATACCATTTTTCATCCCTCAAGAGTGGCTTCCCATACCACCCTTCACTAATAAGAAATGAATCTTTTCCCTTCAATTCCATCAACGATGGTCATGAATACATTCAATTAATGTAGAATTTTATTTGGATTTTGCATCACATAGAGTATTGGTCCTGTTCAACCATTAGACACATGAGAAATGGCAAATAATCGTCGATCTGTAAGGAATGAATGGTTCACTACTTGTTGATTGCATGGGCAGACCCGGGTTTACTATTATTAATCAACAACACCCAAAACTCATTGGCCCTTTCGGCGACAGACCGCGAAGCGATCTGAAGTCTCACCCGAAGTGAATCTAATGGGTTGGCCAAGACTCAAGTGTCTTGGACCAGGTTCTGCACATCCTACTTCTTTTCTCTTACTCATGCGTGCCACTAGGTCCACTAGCTCCACGCGTCGCACGTCCCCTTCTACTAGCATCACTTTTACCCGTGCGATGCTTAACCCCGCGCAAGTCGCACGATTCCCTCTCGCATCGCACAACTTCCACTTACTCACAATATTCCCAACCTTACCGCATCTTTGTGCACCGCGGAACACCCATCCTCTCCTCAACGCTAAGCCCTCAGCTCGCAGTATCGCGCACCACAGCTCCTCTGCCGATGCGATACAGCCTCTCTGCGATATATTACCACTACGACTTTGCGCTCTTAGCGTTGGCTGTGCCGATGTGTGAACCCTACCTCTCAGAAGTATATTGTGAGTAACTGGTCATTAGAGACAGACGTAAAGGAGTCTTTAAACAGCCTACTAAAATGCTTCAACTTATCTTTATCCTCTTGCATTATCATGAGCGGAACAATACATACATTCATCCACGGAAACTAACATTACATGCATAATAACCAGTAACAGTAAGAAAATACCATCACATTCATACAACACATAACACGCAGATTTAACGTGGTTCACCCCCGGGAAGGGAGCTACGTCCACCAAACTGTGCTTCTATTATATATCTTGAGGGAAGTTAGCACAGTCTGTTGCACTGCATATGCAACGCTAGGTCTCTTCTAGATCTCTGGTCTATCTCTATGTTTCCTTTCTTTCAATATATCCTTCCCTCCCTGTTCTCTCTGTGAATGGTTACATACAGACTCAAATGACTCACAGACAGCTAGGTGTCTCGATCGTTACAATGTAGTCTGTCTGACTGATTCCTAAGTCTACAAAACTATCAACTGACCAACTATCTAACTGACTGATTAGCTAACCCTTTACAATACAAAAATGCAAGATTTATAGGCAGCCCGAAGGTCGTGCCATTACAACACTGTGGGCCTGTCCCAACAGTAAACCCATACCCTAAATAGTGACAGTTGGTCCTCTCTGTCCTTGAGGTAGCCGCTTCCCGTCACACTGCATCTCTCTGCATTCTTCCATGCTTCCCGGCACTGACCATGGGTACTATGCACCGCTTCTCTTTCTGTCCTTCGCCTTCAATGCTTGAGCCTCGTTGCTCCTTCTTCTTTATGAGGGTCACTGAGCCCTCCTGTCTTCCGCCGCTACCTTCAATGCAGTGGTTGAGCTTTCTTCTCTCGGCCGCTCAGGTACCGTTTCCTTCTTGAATTTTCTATCCCAAAATTCATGGTTTCCGGCTATGCTCTCTAGCTGGAAACGTGCTACGGCGTCGTAGCTCCGCCCTGTCCTTTTTCCGCCAAAACTTCTCTCTTTCCGCCAATATTAGCAGCTTCTTCTGTAGCTGTGGGATCCTGCTCCAACAGTCCCCTAACACTTACTTGTGGCTCGCCCCCGAGCCATTACCAGCAGGTGTCTCCTGTTGTAGCTTCTCCTTCACCTCCTGCGAAGTTTTCTGCAACTTACCCCAAAGTTATGCAACTTCATTCTTCATTACCTCGGCATGCTCTTGTGCCGAATCAAGCAAGGTTTGATTGATATGGGAGTCCTCTGTTTGATCAGCTTGCTTGCGGACGGTAGTGAACTCCTTCACCTTTTGCTCCACTGCATCGACTAATTCAGTGATTTGCTCCTGGAAGGGTTGAAGCAGGTCGGTGATGTGCAGCTCCTTTGTTCTCAACTGCTGAGCTTCCTGCTGTAATTGGTTCATCTCCTTTGTCGTTTTCATCCTCTGAAGGGATGCTAAGCTCTTGATCTCTTCTTTCATTGCCATCATCTTTTTCTCTATCACCTGGATGTTCTGCTGGATATCCACTCGCTGAGGTGGCTCATCTAGCTCGGACCATGCACTCATCGCATCAGTCAGTACTGATGTTGCTTCGTTGATGCGGGACTGCATCTGCGCAGCGGTGAGTCTAAAAGCCTCTATTCTCGCTCTCTGGTCTACCTAGGAGGTCTCCCGTGTGCGAGCCTCAAGCTCGGCGATATGCGCATCGTGATATGCCTTCATCTTAGCCACTTCTTCGTCCATTCTAACGACGGTATCCTCCAAAGCCTTTGCTCTGTCGGCTACTTTTCTTAGCTTTCGGGGAGTATCTTCTGCGAACTCAATGTTACAGCTGGGTAGCTCTAAAGCAATGTTCTGCAGCAGCTGAGAGAGTGCCTGATCCCTTTCCTGATATGCTTCTAGCTCACCAACCTTCTTCTGATAGCTGGTAGCCAGTGCTGCATTCTTTTGCTTTAACTGTGCATTCTGCTTATAAGTCGCGAGCTCTCGGGTCTGGAGTTCTACGCTTATCTGCTGTTCGATCATCTGCAACTGCTCAGTATGGAATTCCACCAGGTTGACCTCAATGGGCTGGTCAAACTGCACTGGTGGATCCTTCATCGTCGCAGGGAATCGGATGCTCCCTGGTGGAATCAACACAGTATTGAGTCGATCTTTTGCTAGACTGTCCTCGCGGGATATCGACGGTGTCGATGCTTTTTGGCGGTTGCCTTAGCCGATGGGATGTGCACCGCGGCAGTCTTCTCTGTAAGTACTTTTAAGTCTTGCTGTTGCTTTTCGACTGCGCTCTGTATTTTCTCCTGTTGTTCCCTCATCGCATCCAATGTGTCCTTTAGTTCGTCAGATGTCCTTGTTGCAATGAGTTCGTAATCCTCATTTGTTAATGTGGCCTGGGAAGGTGGCTTTGTGGCCTTGTGTTTTTTCTTCTTCTTTGTAGTGGCCACCTCTGTTGGCCCTCCTGTTGGTTTTTTCCTTTTTACTCCTAGTAATGGTGCTTCCGTCGTTCCTGCTGCTTGGGTGTCCATTTTGTCTTTGCCTTTTTCAATTGGGTCTGTCTCCGTAGAGCCTGTTGGCAGTGGTGTGGTGTCTTCATACTCTTGCTGCCATTGGTTATCAAAGCCTCTTATGACATTCTCAACATCCTGTGCTATCATCCTGAACCAGCCAGGAGCCCAATCATCCCTTATTGTCCTTTTCGGCCGTAGATAGACTCTATGGCTGTCTGCCATAAAATTGAGCCGGCTATCATACAGGTCAACGGTCTCTGTGCTGAGCCGTGGTAATTCCTCGATAGTTGCCTTCAGCATTGCATAATATTCATGGAATACCATCGAATTGACGTGTTTCCTTGCTGGGCTGTTGGTGTCCCATAAGCTAGCATAGCGCAAACCCCTGGGCGCTCCTCCTGGAATCTGCGGAAATTGTGTATTGGGGGGCTCCTTCCAGCCCATGAATGCACATAGAATAATTAACCAAGAAAAGTGGAAAGGGTGGTTTGCCTAATCTTGGGCTTCCAAACAATCTTCCTGAAGCATATTTAATAGAAACAAGGCCCAGTTAAACTGTTCGCCCTCTGTGACTTGTACAGCCAGGCTAATCACAGATCCTGTAACTTCCTTCGGTCGGACCTTGGTTAGCAATCTTCCCGCCTGCAGGCTGGCTGTAAATCTGAGTGTCTCGTTCTCGATACTGGTGATATCATAAGCCCTACCTCCTCTCTGTAACTTGTATTTTTTTACTAAGGCCGGTGGTAACTTTGAATCCTTGGTCTTCCCTGATATCTGTAAGTCGGGGATTTTACCAGTTTTAGATAGCCCGGTGATGCGGTGGATCAAGTTGATGTTAAGGTCGACCTTACGGCATAGCCAGAGATAACCCCCGTGTAGACATGAGAGTAGGACACATACCACATCATTGACCTCTACACTACATCCAAAGTGGGGTAACCTCAACAGATTGAGCAGACCGGTGGGCTCAAGAATCTGGACATGTGGCATGGGAACCAATTCCTCTTTTGCTGTCCTCGGGTTCTTCTCATGTATAATATACTGGTCTGATTTGAAGTGAGGGTATGTCTTACCATCTTCTAGTTTGTAATCTATGAATTTAACAGCAGCAGCATATCCCACAAGATCGCCATTTTCCTTAACTCGAGGGTCTATTGGTGGGATAGGGACAGCAAGCTTACCAGTCTTGGAGAGTTTGACCTCTGGAGCGCCTTCGACTCGAGGGAAGAGGTATTCTGCTCCATTCACTATGTCTTCATCCTGCCCCAAACTGAACTCCTCTGGGAGCTGAGACTGGCTCCTTGTCTGTGGTGGTGGTCTGGTCTGTGAAGAACCCGGTTGAACGTTCCTAACTGGTGTTGTCATGGGAGGGAGCTGCCAGGCCAGTACGCTTGAATCTTTTCAGCAGCGCGTCTAGTGGTTCATCCTCGGCCAGGAACCAGTCGGTGTGAGGCGGCGGGTATGCAATGGCTGCAATATCTGGAAAACTCTTTAGCTTGTAATGGGATGGGCTCTGTACGAGGAAGATTGAGTTTGCACACTACAATTTTTGGCTCTGTGAAAATGTAGTCCTTCTAATGAATAATGTCTTCTTTTTATGTCATGGATGATGGATGATAGTCCCGGACGTAACAGTCATCTAGACTGAGCTCATTGGTCATATTAATTGCATGGACAAGACCACACCAGTTACCCGATCCTTAATAAATGCAAAAATCCGATCAAATTTCCCTCGAAGTGTGTGTGCCGGTGCCAGTCTCGTCGAATATTTTTTCAAATATAGAAACTTAATGAGGCCTGCCGCCAAATCTACGGTAAGGGATACCGGTCATTTCCGCATTAACTGCCTGTCAGACCATGACTTGACGGTCCACTGTGAGTTGTCAAACTGGACACGTGGCACGGTGACACGTCACATTGCTGCGATGTAACCTCCTTGTCACCTGCGCAACCAAACGATGTCAAATTTTTATTTTTATTTTTTTAATCGCGCTGGTGCGATTCCTCCTGACTAGGCTGTCTACCGGTGTAGACTAGTTCCCGGTGCGATGCCTCCTCTCAACTACACTGGGCATCTGCACCTCTATAAACTGTTCATGCTAGGACGGAGAGGTGGGGAGGTTGTCACTGTATAACTTAAGCCTACTGCCATTAATCCATGTGGGAAGAAGCTCCCCGTTCAACTGACTGAGTTGAACAGCACCGCCTTCTATGACTTGTTGTATCTGATATGGCCCCAGCCAATGTGTTTTGAACTTCCCTGGAAACTTCAGGAATTTGCTATCATACAGGAGCACTAGGTCTCCGATCTGGAAAGTCTTATTCTTAATGTGTCTATCATGCCAGGCTTTTTCTCGTGCTTTCTGCACTGTCTGATGGAATCCAGCGATGAATCTGTCTTCTTCCAAGGTAAGGAGCTGTGCTAACCGTTCCTCTACCGTGGCTATATCAGTCATCCCAGTAATCTGAGCGACTCTTAAGCTAGGAAGAATATACTCCATAGGCATAACAGCCTCCTTTCCATATACCAAGCTGAAAGGTGTGTGTCCCGTAAGTTTCTTGCATGTGGTTCTGTATGCCCACAGCACAGCGTTAACTCTGAGATCCCAGTCATTCCTTTGGTTATTGCAGATATTTGTAAGAGCATTTTCTAAAATCTTATTGAAGGCCTCGACCGTACCATTAGCTTGTGGATGGTAGGGAGTGCTCTTATAGTGCTGAATCTGGAATTCTTCTGTCAATGCCTCAATAGTGTTGTTCAAGAAGTATGTGCCTTGATCACTCATCAAAATTACTGGGCATCCAAACCTGCTGATGATGTTTTCAAAAAGGAACTATGCAGCTGTAGCAGCATCACAATTTATTACTGCCTTGGCCTCTGCCCATCTGGTGAGGTACTCTGTTCCAGTGATGATGTATCTCGCACCAGTACGCTTTCCGGGTGGGTTGATTGGACCCACAAAATCAATAGCCCATTTGTCGAATGCGCGCAGCGTGACCTGCGGTCGCAACGGCATTTCATCGTGGCGCGAGGGTTTTCCTACCCTTTAGTAGATATTGCAGCATCTGCAGAAGTCCTTTGTGTCTTTATGCAGTGTAGGCCACCACAAGCCTGTGTCTAGAATTTTCTGCGCAGTCGATTTTCCTGCAAAATGTCCTCCTGCGGTTCCTGAATGAGCCTCTTTGATAATAGTGTCTTTCTCGTGTGGCATCACGCATCTGCGCAGAACTTCATCCAGTCCTAACTTAGATAGACATCCTGCAATGAGGGTGAAGTCTGCTGCCTTAACAACCAACTGCTTCTTTTGCTGTTTAGTAAAGTCATCAGGTGCTACTCCTGTGGTGAGGAATTGAATAATGTCGGCATAGTACTCATCTGCAATTTGTATGGAAAACAACGGCACATCTGGCAGATTGTCTTCTAGGTTACTGGGCTCTTCTCCTGAGTCTAGCCGCAACAGATGATCTGGTCCTGCATTTAGTCTTCCTGGTTTCACAATGATTTCAAAATCATACTCCTGGAAGAGGAGTAACCATCTGCAGATTCTCCCCCCTAACACTGGTTTATTGACTAGGTACTTCAATGCAGAATGATCAGTAAACATTTTAAATGAGGCACCCAATAGATAGTGCCTGAACTTCTGCAACGCATATACCATAGCTAAACCCTCCCTTTCTATTGTGGTGTAGTTCTTTTCTGCTGTTGATAACTTTCTACTGGAATATGCGATGGGATGGTCAAGATCTCCTTCTCCTGGCTGGGTTAAGACGACTCCTAATGCGATGCCGGATGCATCCACATGTACATGGAAAGGCTTAGTCCAATCCGGAAATACTAGGATGGGTGCTTTAACCATCTTCTTCTTAAGTATGTCTAGGCTCTGCTGGCATTCCTCGTTCCATAGGAATTTTACATCTTTTTTTAGCAATTTCTCCATCGGTGCTGTAATCTTTGCGTAGCCCTTGATGAACTTTCTGTAGTACCCGGTATGACCAAGTACTTTCCTCAATTGCTTGACTGAATTAGGTGCTGGAAGGTTTACAATGATAGCGATCTTGGCGGGTTCTACCATCAAGCCTTGTCTGCAGACAATGTGACCCAACAAGATACCAAATGGTGCACAGAATATACATTTTTTCAAGTTTAGAGAGATCTGGTACTGCCTACATTTTTCTAACATCAGTATTAGATCGCCTATGTGCTTATTGATTAACCCAAATACAGTCCAATCATCAAAATATACTTCCAAGAATTTATGAATGTATTCTTTAAATACAGCAACTACTACTCTAGAAAATATAGCTGGTGCATTGTTAAGACCAAAGGGCATTACCGTATACTGGAACGAGCCCCACTCTGTTGCAAATGTGGTCTTGGATCGATCCTCTGGGTGTATTCTGATCTGGTGGTAGCCTGAAAACCCATCAGTGAAGGAGTAGACCTCTTGTCCTCCCACGTTGTCTAATACTTCATCAGTGAACGGTGTTGGAAATGGATCATGAAGTGATGAATCGTTGATTTTTCGCAAATCAACACAGATCCTTATGTCCCCTTTTGTTTTCTTCTCTTGCACTACCATAGGGCTAACCCATTCGCTTTCCTCTACTGGTTCAATGATGCCTGCTGTTAGCATTTTATCAATTGTGTCCTTTACCTTTTCTTTGTATCGCGGGTTCAATCTGTATGGACGCTGCTTAACTGGTCTAGCATCCTCCTTTGATGGTATCCTCATGACTCCCAAGTCTCCAACTATTCCCTTCATCTCTGTGAACTTGGTGGGAAATAGGTCTTGATAATCATGTAGCAGATTTGCAATCTGTCCCACTGTTTCATCATTCCAGTAGTCTCCAATAGAGGCAAACTTAGGTTCTTCGTTTGTGCCAATATTGATCTTTTTAATCTTGATGGGCTCGGTGATCGCTGGAATCTCTAGCTGTGGTCCCTCCACTTCGTGAGTGCCTTCTGATTCTGGAATGTTGGTATTGCGAGGATCCTCATCCGCTTCCTCTGATTCTGATGTGAAATTATAGCATTCCAATGCCTCTTCTAGCTGGATAGTCCACTCAGGTTGGACTGGTACTGAGATAGTGTGATCCTCAAAAATCTTAGTCTTGATGATATCTAGGGCCTGGGCAACACTTGGATGTTCTGATTCAAATGCAAAGGTGAGTAGGAAGCTGTCTGTCATAAGCGGCCATGTGGTTGTTCCCTTGCGCAGCTCGGTCTCTGTCTACCAATTCCTTGGAATTGTGTCCAATGTGTGAATGAATCTGTGAATCCATTCATCCTCTGGAATGTCCGACCAGTTCTGTTCACATATCTGAATGTGTACCCTGGGGTCAGTTTCTCCTGTGTACTTGTGCTGGGCATACCTTCTGTCGTTAGAAAATCTGATTGCCATCAGTCTTTTGATGTTATCCCATGATGCGATATTTTCTTTATGTGCATACCACCATCTTGCAGGTGTGGATCTAACTACAAGGTCCATAGCTGCGATCCTCTGCTCAGGGGGAGTTTGTTGCTCAAATTGTTCGAGAAAATCTTGGATGTCTGTCAGACCATGATATGATGGAGTCTCAGCGATCTCGGCACCAATCCATCGCAGTGACTTACTTATAAACGCACATCTGCGCGATGATACTTCGTAAAGTCTGTTCTGCCAGTTTTCTAGACCAACATCCGAATCTGATGCGCATGAGCTGTCGCATTGCCAACTAATATGCCCTTCTGCAGTGGGATTGATATAGTCATTTTGGTTTGCTGTCATCTGGTAGAGACTCTCCATATTATGTGCTTCTTCTTCTGCTCGGATAGGTTCGATATATCTAGGTCCTTGGTAAGGATCCAGCGGTGCGATGACCCGGATTTGTGCATCCTCAAATGTCATTTGTCTTTTCTTTAGGTCAATGACAGCTTTGCTGCCAATTTCCCAATCAATACTCAGTAGTGCTGGATATGGTCGACTGTCACCAATGATTTCTATAACCTTGAAGTCCACAAAAGTACAAACTCCGTCAATATCAACTGGCACCTGCGATAATCGACCCAATGGTGATACTCGCTGTTGATTAGATAATCTCAGGTGGATAGGTGATAGGGCTAACTGAGGACTACCCATCTGTTCCCATGTCTGCTTGGTTAGAACGTTCACCTTTGATCCCAGGTCTAAGACAACCTCATCCATTTCAAACTCACCGATCTGGGATGTGAATTTCATCTCTCTTCCTGTCCTTGCATGTCTTGTAATATTATGGACAGCGCGGTGTGCACTGTCCGAGAGAGAGGGTTGCTGACACTGATCTATCATACGCTGTAGCTCACCAACAGCTTTATCATTTCTCAGGAGTTTCAAGCAGCTGTGTAGGAAGGCTTGTATACTTCCTATCGATTCATCTTCGTCACATCTTCCGGATGTGGTAGCCTGCTGTGCCTGCTCATGGTTATCGCTACAAGGTCCTGCTAGTGTAGGTTCATCAAAGGAAGCCTTAGCTTCGTGAAAGGTCTCCTTATTCTTCTGTAGGTTGAGTGCAGTTGCTTTAGTAGGAGCTCTGCGCACCCACCCCTGACTTGTGTTCTGTCCGGTCTCCTACGATGTGCCACTGGTGGAAGCACCGCTCCGAGTCACAATGTTAACTGCTAGTTCTGGTTCCTTAGGTTCAGCAGCAATAAGCTGGATGTTCTGGTTTGCAACTGGTTTAGGATCTCTGATCTTAGCTATCAATATGGGACACTCTTATATGGTATGATCGTAATATTTGCAGTAATTACAAGTAGTTGTGGCGTTCTGGCAGTCCCTAGCATAGTGTCCGACAATTCCACAATTATAACAAGTGACTGGTCCACGGCCTTGACCAAAACCTCCTTCTCTTGCGAAGCCTCCTCCACGGCCTCGTCCTTTGAATCCTCCTCCTCATCCTCCATACGTCTGAGCTGGCTGTGGTCCTGTTGCTGGACCCTGTGTGTCTGCTTGGACTCTGTACACATCCTGTGTTCTTTCTGACAGGAGATCATAAGCTCGGCAATATTGTGGATCATGCCCGACGGATTTACAGAAGATACAATAGATATTTTTAGGTGTCTGTACGTACTTTTGAAGAAAAGGGCATTGCTGAGGTGGATGTCCTTGAGTTCTACATATTTCACACCATGGCCCTTGTGTTCGTGGTAAGGGGTTAGGAGCCCCTGATGCTAAGTATTCTGCAAAGACTGGACAGTTGTCTTTACTGTGGCCCTATTCTCTGCACTTTATGCACCATATGTCTTGCATAGCCTCTTTCCCTTTTTTAAGTTCATGTATCTGTAAGGTGAGGTTGGCCAACTGGGTCTGTAGAGTTGTCATCCCTGTACTGGTTTCTGCTAAAGGTGAAGCCTCTAGTTTCATTGCCATCTCCAGCGCCTCATCTTGAGTATTGAGTTTCTGTTGCATTAGTGGCATTCTGATATGAGGGAGCAGCACTGTAATAAACCATTCTTTATGCTGCTCCGGCGCAAACTCAAAACTTACTTGGTCGATAAGAGCTTTGAATTTCTGGTCAAAGTCCCATACTGACTCTGATGGTAGCTGTTTAATATCCTTAAGCTCTGTAATGCACTGAGACTCAGATTTAGGTTTCTTGAACTCTTTAATCATGGCGTTCTTGACCTGGGCGAGCGTCTTGGGTAATGTAGTATACTTTATGTACCATGTCAAGGCTCTGTCTCTAAGTGTGGTAACCAACTGTACAAGTTTAAGGTTATCATCGTTGATTGTTTTAATGGTCCACATAGCTTCACATAGGAACCAATGTTGTTCCGAGTCTTCTGCTCTTGTACCTTTAAAGATAGGTAGCTTCATGTCGTCTCCCATTCTATTTCTCTGTGGTGGGTTCTGACTGACTGGAGTACTACCACTCAGCGGTGTAGGTGAAGGTGCTGTAACAGGAGTAGGTACTGACTATGAACTACTAGATGGAGTACCTACGGGATTATTTTGAGTCCCTGTCTGCTTCTGTGGAGTATAGGGGTGGTAAGGGATACCCCCCTCTGGTACTTCGGTGGTGCTAGGGTTCTGCTGTCTAATACTGTTTGAACTGTCTTCAAATATAGGAGAACTAAATGCTACTTTATACTTATTTCCACTCCGTGTTCGTCCAATGTCATCAAAATCACTTTCAAACTCTTGTGACATTACTAGCTTTACTTATTCATCTGAGACTAGATCCATTGTTCCTTTTTCATATAGCAGCATCTTAAGGGACAAGTTTAGAGATCTTAGGTACTTACCGCGATATCCTTTGAAGAAGTATTGTTTGGCTGCGCTGAAGCTCTTTCTCTGGTCAACTGCAAACTCTGTAACGTAGCCTTCTAGCACACTAGTAAGCCAGAAGTCCACTGCTCTCATAATCGGATTGTCCAGGCTCTGTACGGTCTGAATCAGCTCCGGTGTCCAGACGATGTTTCTTTTCTTCTTGAATGTGTTGCTATCTGTTAACTTGGATAACCAATCGAAAAGCTCGTTTCCGTAGGTTACAAAAAATATAGCGTGTATGTCTGAAGCGATATGCTTCTCTAGCCAGGCCTCTGTGCTTAGTCTCGGACTCCTATTCTCTTTCTTGGCGAACTCCCTTAAGTCTGAATCCAGCCACTGGTGAAACTCTTCTCTCGTAGGATGCCAACAGAACATTGACTCCCAGTCGTTTAAACCGGCAACGGAACCATTTGTTGATTGCATGGGCAGACCCGGGTTTACTATTATTAATCAACAACACCCAAAACTCACTGGCCCTTTCGGCGACAGACCGCGAAGCGATCTGAAGTCTCACCCGAAGTGAATCTAATGGGTTGGCCAAGACTCAAGTGTCTTGGACCAGGTTCTGCGCATCCTACTTCTTTTCTCTTACTCCTGCGCGCCACTAGGTCCACTAGCTCCGCGCATCGCACGTCCCCTTCTACTAGCAGCACTTTTACCCGTGCGATGCTTAACCCCGCGCAAGTCGCACGATTCCCTCTCGCGTCGCAAAACTTCCACTTACTCACAATATTCCCAACCTTACCGCATCTCTGCGCACCGCGGAACACCCATCCTCTCCTCAACGCTAAGCCCTCAGCTCGTAGTATCACGCACCGCAGCTCCTCTGCCGATGTGATACCGCCTCTCTGCGATATCTTACCACTACGACTTTGCGCTCTTAGTGTTGGCTGTGCCGATGTGCGAACCCTACCTCTCAGAAGTATATTGTGAGTAACTGGTCATTAGAGACAGACGTAAAGGAGTCTTTAAACAGCCTACTAAAATGCTTCAACTTATCTTTATCCTCTTGCATTATCATGAGCGGAACAATACATACATTCATCTACGGCAACTAACATTACATGCATAATAACCAGTAACAATAAGCAAATACCATCACATTCATACAACACATAACACGCAGATTTAACGTGGTTCACCCCCGAGAAGGGAGCTACGTCCACCAAACTGTGCTTCTATTATATATCTTGAGGGAAGTTAGCACAGTCTGTTGCACTGCATATGCAGCACTAGGTCTCTTCTAGATCTCTGGTCTATCTCTATGTTGCCTTTCTTTCAATATATCCTTCCCTCCCTGTTCTCTCTGTGAATGGTTACATACAGACTCAAATGACTCACAGACAGCTAGGTGTCTGGATCGTTACAACGCAGACTGTCTGACTGATTCCCGAGTCTACAAAACTATCAACTGACCAACTATCTAACTGACTGATTAGCTAACCCTTTACAATACAAAAATGCAAGCTTTTATAGGCAGCCCGAAGGTCGTGCCATTACAACACTGTGGGCCTGTCCCAATAGTAAACCCATACCCTAAATAGTGACAGTCGGTCCTCTCTGTCCTTGAGGTAGCCGCTTCCTGTCACACTGCAGCTCTCTGCAGTCTTCCATGCTTCCCGGCACTGACCATGGGTACTATGCACCGCTTCTCTTTCTGTCCTTTGCCTTCAATGCTTG
Organism: Pseudotsuga menziesii; assembly: GCA_001517045.1. NCBI lineage: Eukaryota > Viridiplantae > Streptophyta > Pinopsida > Pinales > Pinaceae > Pseudotsuga > Pseudotsuga menziesii. The sequence continues at coordinate 191,164 of LPNX010305281.1, read as the reverse complement.
AGCCTCGTTGCTCCTTCTTCTTTATGAGGGTCACTGAGCCCTCCTGTCTTCTGCCGCTGCCTTCAATGCAGTGGTTGAGCTTTCTTCTCTCGGTCGCTCAGGTACCGTTGCCTTCTTGACTTTTCTATCCCAAAAGTCATGGTTTCCGGCTCTTCTCTCCAGCTGGAAACGTGCTACGGCGTCGTAGCTCCGCCCTGTCTTTTTTTCGCCAAAACTTCTCTCTTTCCGCCAAAATTAGCAGCTTCTTCTGTAGCTGCGGGATCCTGCTCCAACACTACTTTGTATTGATTATTTACAAAGATTTATGGTATTCAATCCTGAATAGAACGTGGATATCCATTTCATAATTCCTAGCCAAATATGCACAGTGTATATCATATGCACCGGTTTTGATTGATCATTGCAATGATCAATCAATCTAGGATCTCAATAGAATTCGATTTCAAAGCATAGACACGCACGCAAAGGAGGTTATTACAACATACAAAATAAATGGTTATTTGGAGAAAATTGGATAATTTGTTGGCAAAAACCATAGAGAATGAATACTCTATTTTTATTTTAATTCCTACGACAAAACAAAACAAACCTAGATTACACACTTACACATAAAAAAACCAAATAATCATATCTAGATCCAAATAAATAGATATGAAACTAAACTCATAAATCTTGAATCTATTTTTAGCAAGATATGTTAACCCAAAAAATCCCTCACTCAACTCTACATGGCCTACACCACCCAAGGACACCCATGATTGACCCTCGTAACACCCCATTAGACCCCCACACCCTCAAAAAGGATTAAGAATGAAGAAAAGGGCTTAAAAACCCCAAAAAGGAGCCTAAATAACTCTCCTTGGGGGTAAAACCTCCAAAAAGGTGCTAAAACCCCTCAAAGGAGCCTAAAACCCTAAAAGGATCTAAAGTTAGGGCGGAAGGGGCTAAAATCCCAAAAAAGGGGCTAAAGGCCGGACCAAGGGCTTAAAACCCTAAAACCCCAAAAAAAGCTATAAAAGGAGGGTGGGGGGTGACTCTCAAACAACTCCTATCTTGCATACTGTTATGCTTCCCGTGGATGCCATGAGACCACTTTGCCTCTCAAGCCACCCACATCCCCCTCTCTTCCACTCATCTTCCCCATTGAGCCATAGCTCTTCCATTGCTGAGTGAGATAGGGAGGTGCTTCCAGCCAGGGCATGGTGGCCCATTTCACCAAAGGAGAGGTATAACATCATTTTGTTTATGTATTTGCTTTGTTAGTTTAGTTGTTTTCTGACCACCATTTTTTTGCAGGTTTATTGTAGCTTAATAGTTGTTTGCAGGTAGCCAAGGCGGAGCCCTAACCTTGTTTGCAGAGGGGCTCACGGCCATTTTATTTCTGTCATTTGCTTCTCTTTCTGTTCAGATTCTTTTCTGCATTTTCCACACGTAGGAACCTACCCTTCCATCCTATAGATGGAAGGGATCCATTCCTTCCCCTATAGCAAGGGGAAATCCCTGCTACAGAACTGGTGACCATACCAGGTCGATCCCACAGGATCCTCGATTTAGTTTTTTTCAAATTTCAAGTTTCTGTAGTTTATGCCCTAGTTTTTAAAATTTCTTGTCAAATATAGCTTAGATCCAGTTTATTTCCAGTTTTTATTGTTGTCGAAGCCGCTGCAAGGCAAAACCGAGTCATTTTTTCCATAGTACAGGTTACTATCGGTTGGATCTGACTCAGGATCAGAAAAACCAAAAATATGGGGTAGGTCACACTTATCGGGCCTAAACAGGGGATGAGGTCGCTCTTTTAGGCCTCATAGGTGTGACCAGGTCACCCTTTCCCCCCCGAAATGTGTGACTTCACTCAAACAGACATACCACTTCTGTCTGTGAAATCTATGTGACCCCCTAGCCCGTTTCTGGAAAATTTTCATGACCCCCTCACCGAAATCGACTCGAAATGTGTGGTCCATCAATCAGTACTTAATTTTCAATTTAAGAGGGACTGTCAGTGCGGCTCATCCGCCTCTATCCATCACAGTAGTTTAATTTCTGTTTCTGTTTTAATTTACTGCAATTTCATGAACAAACAAAGTGTAAATTCAAAAAAATTTAATTGCTTAATCAACATAGCCTAACTAAAATTGACTTAAAATAAAGTATTGCTTACCCTTCCTCCTCTACCTAGTCATCACCCTTCAGGGTATTCTGGGATACAACGAAGGGCATAGCTCACATATTCCTAGGCCTTTCACTGAATATTGTTCTGAACCATTAAAAATGGATGACCTAGAAGGTAGAGGGGGTAGAGAAGGAGGGATTCTCACAGTGCTAAGCGTCCTCCCTGTTGACCAACCTTGCATTCAGGAGGTGACCTATGGATCTATGGATGGGCTTAGTCCCATTGTGTTGAGAGCCTGACACCTTCTCTTGGTCTAAGAGGAATATAGGTGTAAGGTAGTCACCTAGTTAGGATGTCACATTCAGGGTTAAACATGTATCTATTTTCAAATTTTTGATTATTCACTGCTTGTACAACAATGATATGAACTCTATGACATATTCATAAACCACTTGCAGCCACCTGATAAACAGAAGAACAGAAAAACATATACACCATACCACTAAATCAACCCAACTCAGTTCATGACGCTGAGAGAGCCTTAAAATTTATCAATTTACACTAAGTTCAAAAAATCTACAGTCTTTAAGGACATAATTCACTGACTGCTTCAATCATGGGAAGTACTTGGGCTCAGCCCAGAAACTCATTGTGAAGAGTACCATGGGAACCCTAAAGTAGCTGGTCGCTGAGAGGAAGTGCCAAGCGAAATGGGCAACGACCCCCACCAATTGAGTAGAAGCACCTATGAGGAAAAAGCCAAGTGCTATCTTCTGACAGTCTTGGTGGCCGAGTGACCACCTACAGCCAATAGGAATCCATTGAAACTGGGTTCCAAACATGATTCCCATCAGTTTGATAAAAATCTAACACAATTGATCCCCCACGCTCTTCCTCACACCTAAGAGGTGAACCACCACCATTCGGGACATTAAACGGACACCGTCGAAACCATTCTCAGTGATCTCCGACACCATTAGAAGGCCACACAGCCTCTAATTCAGATTCAGACCCATACCAGTCTGAACCAAACCTCCATACTGCACCATCAAGCCCCATGGCTAGTGCAAATCCGGATCCATTTTCCAGCATAACCATAGCAAGTGGACCCATGTCCACACCACAACCTATCACCAACAACCTTGCAGGTGGCCCAAGCATAGTCATGCAAACTATCATCAGTCAGCTACCACCACCCATAGTGACCAGCCAAGCTGGCCCACTTATAACACACGGGGGCAGTAGCCCTTCCACACACACTGCCCCCCTGCGACGTAGGTGGGAAGTGAACCGTCCACTTACATTGCCCCTAATGTCATACATGGGGACAATTTCCCCTCCATTCATACTATCCATCACATCATACTTGGGGGCAGTGGCTCGTCAACTCACACTTTCCCCCCCACCACACTTGCGGGCCACGCCACCACAAGTGCCCCCATCTATGCAGGTGCATTATGCACCTTCAAACCCCACCACCATACCTCCCCCATCCCACATCAACATGGGGTCAAATATGCCTTTCATGGCTTATCTTAACTTGCCTGATTTGGCTCGATTGACAAATGACACCATTCACCATCAAACGTTTTGGCCTCCAATGCCAACTAAGCGGCCATCAGACATCCCCAAGTTTGAAGGCAAGGCAGGGGAATGTCCCTAAAACCACATTATAACATTCCATCTATGGTGCTCATCCAATAACATCGTAGACGATTCTATCAGGCTGAGGCTATTCCAACGCACCCTTACAGGTACTGTGGCCAAATGGTACATTACAGCTACCGCAAGCCAAATACCTAGATTTCAACTCCCTAGCTTTCATGTTCCTACAGTATTTCCAACTCCCCGTCAGATATGATGAAGGGGTGGAGATCCTGTTATCCTGTCGCCAAAGAACTTCAACACATATAACCGACCACATCCATGAGTGGTGGCGATGTCGCAGCTTATGTAAAATCCAACTTGATGACAAGATCTTCTTGGATTGGTTCCTCAAGACCTTGCTCCCACCCATAGCAAAGGACGTTGCATCTAAACATCCCTAATCCGAAAAGGAGGCCATACTGAAATCCCAGTAGTTTGACCTGATCTACGCTCAGTCTGGATATCTATACACCGTCATTCCAGATGCTCCCTGCCCGGGTACCTCCTACCGGGATACACCAGGGGCATCCCATGCTACAGACAACATCATAGGCTCGGTCTCCCAATAGCCACAACACCATCCGACACCACCTGCCGTTACACCACAACCAAGCAAACTGCTAGTGTTGCTTACCAAAACCAAACTCTGGACTATGCTAGAATGATTTCCTAGTCCAGAGCAACAACTTCCTACGCAAAACATGCACCACCATAATAGGCTCAGGCCATGGCATGGCCAACACAGCAGTATGTGGGGAAAATTCCCACATTTATGGCACCACCACCCACTCAAATCTACTATGCACCACCAGTGCAAGTAGGCCAAGCCCTCGCCCCCTCTCAACCCGCTTTGTTGGGACAAGTGTTTGCATAACAAAACCATCCCAACCAGTATACCCCCAACAATCAACAAGGGAAAGCCAAGAATAATCAACCTTGGGCACAAACCAACTATGCACACTTTGTGAGGTCTATGGGCACTACACATTCAAGTGTCCCCTCATGGCTTGCGTTAAGCAGGCCATTCAGAACGAGGCCCAACGGGGCACCAACACTATGAACCAAGCCCAACCCAACCTGGCACCACAAGGACCTCCTCCTATGGTGCTATAGAATCCACTACATGTCCAAGGGTTGGTGGTAATCACACCCCCTCCCCAACCCAATCCCAATGCTCTGGGGGCACCTCCCATGGCTGAAACAGGTGTTCACCACCTGCTAGCCATGACGACTGAAGAGGTCAACTTACAAACTAGATGGAATTGGTACGGTACCACCACCAAACCTGCTGACACATCAGTGGCATCTATGTCCAAATCGGTCAATGCACCTCTTCAGTTACCCCCTTTCCCCCACCCCCCCATATGTCGAGTGGTCAATAACACCACGGATAGAGGTGCGGTCATCTATAGCATCGTGGATGATTTGGCCCAAACATCAATGACCATGTCCGCTCTGGAGGTACCCAAAACGTACCCAATGCAATGGAAAGCCTTACTAGCTACTCTTAGGGTTGTAGACCCCTCCGACTCCAAGTTGATCACATTCAACACGGAGAATGGAGAACCGCACATGCCATCCACTATCACCTTCCAAATCCCGGTGTCTATCCGAAATTTGGTTTAGCACTGGTACGTAGTAGATGAGGGAGCATCTATGTCTGTTATGTCTATCCTACTTTGGCAGAAATTTGGATCACCAATTTTGCAACCATCCTCCATGACTCTGTGGGCTTATGATGGCCATCCAACTAAAGCTCAAGGAATCCTCCCCCATGTCCCCATCACATTAGCCGAGAAGATAGTTCTGATTGACATAGAGGTTGTCAATGCTCAACTGGACTATAACCTTCTCCTCGGAAGAAGTTATATGTATGCCATGAGAGAGGTCACATCAATTGTCTTCCATCTCATGATGTTCCCCCACAAAGGGAAGATTGTGACGGTTGATCAACTCACTTATCATGATCTTCAAGGATTAACGGCACCTGCCAACGTTATACCTACCATCACCACCATTGAGCCACCAGGGATGACCACACACGCCAATGTTGTCCATGCAATCAACACCATGGTTTACAATACACTAGCCTCCCCATTGTTGAATGTGGGCCCTGGTTTTCCAATACCACCATGATGGCTCATTTCCCCTTAGTGTCACCACCACCAACACAAAATGAGACTGGAGACTTGTGTATGCTCTCATCCAGCACCACTACACCCAAACAACAACCACAGTCGCAGCCCCAACCGCAACCACAACACCGTCCACAGCCGTAACATCATCTACAGCCACAGCATTATGCACTGCTGCAACCACAACCACACCCACACATACAACCAGCAGGGAGTGATCTAGGCTCCTCACCAGTCCATACAATTCCCTTCCTCTTTCCCCTGCCTGACGTCATGAGTAAGCCAGTAATGGACACCGTCAACCTTCCCAACTTTACATTGGGCATTCCGGTGTGGTATCTTGATCCACCAGCTCAACCATCGATACCTCAGGTAGTCTTAACACCTATGCAACCCATTGCGGTCGAGTCCCATCCTCCACCCGATCTACAAAAACCAACCACTGCACCTGCACCTACACTGCCCCACCTGAAAAGGGCCAAGGAAAAGAACGCCAAAGCCATCGCAGAGCCTCAGCAGATCTCACCTTGCACTGTCTGCGAACAATAGGGCCATCCAACTTAGAATTGCCCTGAAATTCCAATGATCCATGTGCATTTGGATGCCATAGACACAACCAAAAACCTCCTTATGGTTGAACTTCCAACCGTGCAAATAGTCAGAAACAATTCATTGATAACAAACCATGCTTGCGCTCTTTGTGGTATGTATGGACATTATTCTCACCATTGCCAAGACTTGCCTGAATTTCAAATGGCTTTATCCAACCTCCATCAACATTCCCTGGATTCTGAGATCACACTAATCAAACAAATCCATCCCCCACCTCCTTCTTCAGACACCATGTCCATTTACATGATTTCCAGTTCTATAGACCCTCTTATCTCCACCATCACCAACGGTCCATCAGACCTGTCTCTTCTTTTGTTTCTGCAGCTACAACCTCAACCTCGGTTACCAGGGAAATAGTGGGGTTCATTACCAATCAACACGATCCTTTTCCTTGTTCTTTTCCTTTTCCTTTTCCTACCATTTGAGAGCGTGAGTAAGTCTGTCTTGGCAACCCATAATCTACAGGATTTCACACGAGGAGATCATGTGTGGTACCTTGAACCACCTACCCTACCTCTAAGGCCCCAGGATGTCCTGACTCATGTCCATCCAATTGAGATGATGTTGCACCTACCTCCAAGTCCATCAAAGACTCCTCCTGTCTCCAGGCCTGCCCCTCTTCCTCCAACATAGAATGGGGGCAAGGCCACAAAAACCACAATTAATACCATTTACATGATCTCTAGCACCAATCTCCCTTCCATCTCATCAGCCGTGGAAGATCCACCTGATCTATCTAGGCACCACTTACACGATGACGGAGATATATGTAAGACCGCCTCTGGTTTTACCCCATTCCCTTTAAACCATATTGTGGAATCAATTCTTCCCATAAAAGACAAAATTTTGTCACCCCGCCTTGCCAATGACCTTTGTCTTGGCAAGGAGGCATACCTCTTCACTAACTCAGATGGTCGACTCTTGAAGAAGCCACGCAATGGGATCCACCTCAAGAGAGTCTATGCCGGATATAACCACTATGAGTCCCTTATAGCGTAGTTTTTTCCCTTTCTTGTTTTTCAAGGTTTTTTAGAACAAGTTAGGGGCAGCACCATCAACTGCTAATCCAAAATCACCTAGTACCTGTTCGAGACACCTCTCACACCTCCGGGCCCAAACCTCTATCTTCTTATGAGATCATCATCTCATGTTTAACAAACAAATTTTGGGACCACCTCCTGGAACTCACCTCGATTTACGAGCCACAGCATGGTGATGCAAGTGTCTGCGGACCTATACTTGTATCACTCTTGCCTTTCACTACTCATGTGGGTTCTCGGGCCACCACCCATTAAGGGTTACCATTTTGCTTTTTTGTTTTGTATTTTTAACACATAGTTGCCTTCTCCATCCACCGCACCTTACGCAGGTATCTGGATCATTGTCCAGAAAATGATTTATTTTTCTTGCATGTATTTGGCATATAAGTGCCCCCAGAATTACACTCACATCGCATGTAGTCAAGTCCATCCACCACAACTCACACACAACTCTCTTGACCTCTATCCGAGAGCCACCTTGGTTTGCGTTCCTTTGCCGCAATCTATCCCGCGCCTGTATTTGTATGTTTGAGAGCCTTTTGCTCCATCCATACTATGTGGATGACCTTTGGACCACTATCCACCATCTTGACATGGGGCACTACCTGTGCGACCGCAATTGGTTGACCATGCTGGAGTTTCGTTTAAGTTCTTTTTTTACTCCTTAAAACAATGAAAAGATAGCTGAGTGGAGCTTCTTCCTTTCCTTCTCGCTAAAGTATAGGAAAGGGTGTCTACATCGCCTCGTTTACCTCCTTTTGCGAACCATGTAAACCATTAATTGAAAAGGATCTCCTTGGCACACTCAAGCCAAGAACATTCCCCTTTGCATACTTTTATGCTTTTTCGGGCAGAGGGGCTGCATTTTACAAAAAACGTCACCATGGGTTGTCGTTAAGCTCTTTTCCAGCATTCTCATCAAGGAAAGATCATCGAGCAAACTTGGTTTCGTTCATGCTCGTAAAAGTATTTGAATGAATATCCATTCAGTATAGGTTTAACCTTTTCTGGCCTGATTGGACTAGCAACTGTAAAGAAGTCTCTCATCCCCTCCAGGATGGGCGAGCTCTCCTATGTATACTTTTATCCTTTTTCAGGCATAGGAGATTACCAACGAAAAAGAGCCCCCACTGGATTCTTCTTCATGCTTTCAGAATCTCTAAAATTGAAAGCACCATCGAGCATTTACCTTCTCGGGCTCGCCAAAAATCCATGAGATCGTACCACAACAGTGTCCCTAGAAACCACCCCATAGAAAAAAATTTGGCAACATTCCCCCTTTGGGTTGCCTTTGTTCAGAGTACTCTGCAATGTGTCTTCATTGGATCCCATCAATATCAAAAGTCTCCACCTCCTCCAAGTATTTCCCATCTGCAGTAACAGTCCCGGTATTACAGCTATGATCCCATTCCCATGAGTCAGTTTCATTTGCTGCCTGGTCTACCCTACAGTCATACTCTGAACAAAGGAAGTTTGAGTCTACCACATTCCCCCTACCCCTGTTCAATTCTTTCCCTCCCCCTCCCCCCCCATTCAATGGGTCAGTCCACAGATTGTATCACACCTTTCGGTTATCTCCCTCATGCTCCTGGTCAAGGAAACATCATTGCCTTGATTAGGGGCAAGTCTCCCTCTGTCAATGACAACAAATATATTCCAAAGGATAGACCCAGAGGTCCCTGTATCCTATTTTTATTAACCCCATTGATGAGCTCCTTGTACTACTTGAGAGGAGTTCTTAGTGCCTCTCAGGATGGTTGTTTCTCACGTGCTCGACTCCAACTACATCACCGCACCATTGAGATTCGTACAGGTTTTGGTCCACACAGTACTTGGTCGAAGACCCAAAATGTCACCTGACTCTAGCACATTGATGAGTCTATTCGAGGGACCTAAATAGGTTATGTCCCTTGTGATTTCTGGGTTGCATTGGAGACACTGTTCGGAAGCCCCAGTAGTGCATCTATATAGATTTATGATTAATGCAACATACTTGTACCACAGAGACTCTGACTCTCAAACATTGAGTCCATATAGCTATGTACCATCCCAGATCCAGCAGGCAGTCATGAAGATATAGCATTCCATGAGAATTCCACGGGTACAATGTACCAGTTCTTCAGATCAGTATTGTATTCAGCCTCACATCGAGGCAACCACTATGTACCATCAGTTGTATATGATCGACTCTTGTATTTTAAAGCATAGGTCAAATTATTATTTTGACATTGTCATGAGCATGGGGATGCCCTCCTCATCCATATACATGTCACACATTATTTGTATCTCACCCATTGATGGGAACCATATTAATACAAAAACCAAAATCCACCATGCCCCAGCCCCAGAAGCACCACCTCTACACAGCAAATCCTATGATGTCCGTCGACCATACAACGAGCTCCTGCCCTCACACATCAGGGGGAAATATGTTAACCCAAAAAATCCCTCACTTAGCTCTACATGGCCTACACCACCCAAGGAAACCCATGGTCGACCCTCGTAACACCCCATTAGACCCCCACACCCTCAAAAAGGATTAAGAATGAAGAAAATGGCTTAAAAACCCCCAAAAAGGAGCCTAAATAACTCTCATGGGGGGTAAAACCCCTCAAAGGAGATAAAGTTAGGGCAAAAGGGGCTAAAAGACTAAAAAAGGGGCTAAAGCCCAGACCAAGGTCTTAAAACCCTAAAACACCAAAATAAGCTATAAAAGGAGGGTGGGGGGTCACTCTCAAACAACTCCTCTCTTGCATACTGTTATGTTGCCCATGGATGCCTTGAGACCTCTTTGCCTCTCAAGCCACCCACATCCCCCTCTCTTCCACTCATCTTCCCCATTGAGACATAGATCTTCCATTGCTGAGTGAGATAGGGAGGTGCTTCCAGCCAGGGCATGGTGGCCCATTTCACCAAAGGAGAGGTATAACATCATTTTGTTTATGTATTTGCTTTGTTAGTTTAGTTTTTTTCCAACCACCATTTGTTTGCAAGTTTTATTTCTAACATGTTTGCAGGTAGCCAAGGCGGAGCCCTAACCTTGTTTGCATAGGGGCTCACGGCCATTTTCTTTTTGTCATTTGCTTCTCTTTATGTTCAGTTTCTTTTCTATATTTTCCACACGCAGGAACCTATTCCTGCCTCTGTAGCAAGGGGAAATCCCTGCTACAAGAGAAGTTACATTTGGATTCTTCAATGATCCGAGAACAAATTTTGTATAACAACCATTATTAAAACAAACACTCACCACTAATTCTCAAGAAAATAGCCCCTACTACAAACAAACTCAACTACTTGACTTTCTAAAAGTCCATATAAAAATAATTTAAATGATGCCCCTGGATCACATAGTATGAAGCAGTAAAAAATTTCATAGTAGTATAAGGACAAAAATAGTTGTTAGACCTCACATAGGAGGGTTTGAATGAGGAAAACTGTAACTGAGCCAGGAGTTAACAACTAAATAGTTAGTAAATAAGATACCAAGATAAAACTATATTTTTTCAGCTTTACGAAAAATTAAATGGAAAGAATTATGCTTGTGGAACAATCATGATTCATGATAGAGAATACATTGTATTTTAAGGATATTTGGGTAGTCGCAATTATTATATATAATGATTATAATGTACTCTTTAGGATTTAAAAAATGGTCATAGATCAGGTTCATAGACTGTGTTTTCTTGAAGTATAGGTATATGTTAAAAGTGCCACAAAAGATGGAACAATCTATCCTCTGATTTCTCATTGGAAATATCAAGTATGAAGAAATTTTTCTTGGCTAAAAGAAAATTCATAGTAAAAGACATAAGTAGAGAAATTTTTTTGTCGGTTGGTTCTATCCCAAGTGGTTGTGGGTTGAATTACTATCATCCCTACCTAGGTTCTATTCCCGTAAGATGGATACCATCTTCCAAATGAGTGGATGTTACCTAGTATTTTTCTATGGGCATTGTAGCATGGAAACACTTTTTATAAAAAATAGAAAATTCTTTAAGAAAAGTGAAGTAACCATGACATAGTAAATTACCAGTGATACACGGGGACTCGCCCCCTAGGGTTGGGGGCACGCCTCCCTCTCTCCCTGCATCTCGGGGGCTCCTTGGGAAATGTTTCCCAGCATCCTCAAAATCAGGAAACTCTTGAAAATGCACAAGGGGATGCATCCCCCTATTCTGCAGTGCACTCCAGTGAAGGGGGGCTCCCACACGCCCCCATTCCCCCTCCTGAAACTAGGGGGCTCCCAGATGCCCCATTTTAGTAGTTTACATGGGATGAATCATTGAATTGTTAATGCTGGGATTTAATAATTTATAATATTATTTTTTATTAAGACTTGGACGCCCCCCTCGAAATTTCACTAAAATTTGGGGGTGGTCTCCACACATCCCCAATGTGCGTTTCCCCACTCAGGATTCTTGGAAACTTGGGGGAACACTGTGAATTATTCATTTATTAAATGATTTAAGTGCCTCATAGTTATGTTAAGGTTCCTCTGTCAGCAAATGCAACCTTTCAACTAGACCATCTTATTTTAAGTAAAAGCCCAAACAAAATAATGATAGTTAAAAAAAAAGGATTCACAAGCCCTCCTTTAGTTAGTAAGGAAGTAGCTAAACAGCGAGAAAAATGGCATGCTCATATAGAGCAATGTAAACATTCAAAACAATAACAATAATCCCACAGCTTGGGTGGTATGAAGGCATACTGTAAGTAATATCGCCCTATGCTTAATCTAAAGTAGTCACCATCGAATAACGCCACTCAAACTCTTGCAATGAATAGAAAGAGAATATTTTCAATATATAATTCAAGATGATATTCAGGGAAAATAAATGCATAAGATAAAACTTCAAGGAAGGGTTGACCATCATCCCATGCGTGTCTTACTAAGTTAAAAATAAATGAATAAAATGTTACCTGGAAAGAAGCCATCATTCGAATCTCGAAACAAATCACCGAGCTGAAGCCATGAACCATCTTAGCAAGAAAAAATGATATAGGGTGAGACAATATGATCAACCCTCTCTAATAAGTTATTTTCACTCTCATCTTAGAACCAAAGTGAATGAACCCCCTTCCCGATAATTTTTCTTTCACTGCTCCCACACAAGAACCGGGATGGAGAAACCCTATGTGAAAGGCTCTCTCGGCTCAAGAGGAACGAAACTATGGAAAATGGAGTCTAACCTCACTCAAAAACTTGAGAATCTAATGAACCACTCGATAGATGCAAGGACTAAATTCAATGACATGGAAATGGCAGGGATCAAGCCACACTTATTTTCCTAAATAACGACATTAATAAGAAAGCATTGATCTCTTGCCACTGAAAATGAAAAAAAATAATATGAATAAGATGAGAAGTATTAATAAGAGAAACACAAGGTTACATTAATCCTTCATATAGAGATATGACAATATGAGTTTTCAGTTGTTAAATAAAATATTTAAACAAGTTGAGGGCACCTTTTGGCTTAATGGAAGGTGAATATGATGCTATGTTAAATTATTTATTGTCAAAAGGATGACTCTACTTATGCATTTGAATTATTTTTTGTAATTAGTTAAACCTTACTAAAAACTTAATCGTGTTCTTTAACTTCTATGAATTTTCATTCCTAAGGGAAGTAATAGTGACTCTCAACATTGGATTTGGTATGGATCTTGATTGTTCTTTTATGGATTTATTGTATGCAATGTAACAATCAAGGAGAATGCATTATTTGTATATTTAAGTTTATTAATGTTAAGAGTAGAATCTTGTGATGTTAATAGACATTACAAGTCTTGCTCATTTTGTTTTTGACAACAACATAAAGTCTACATTCATGGAGATTATTTTATTTTTTGTGTAGGGAAATATGTCTAATCATGTTATTTGACTTCTCATCTTGATATGTCTAGTCACATGCAATTGCTTAAAACTAGGATCAATTTTCATTTGTGTTATTTTGAAATATTTCGTAGTGAAGAATATGTCCCAATAGATCATAGTATGGCATAAAGTATATGTCCCAATAGAGCAATAGCTAAATTCGCCTAGTTCCATAAATTGACCGAGTTTAGTCATAAGCAGAGGAAGGAGCATATACAGTTCACTTGTTGATCCAACAGAAGCAAATGAGCAAAGAGATAGCTCATCTCTTCTCGGGAGTTAGTCAGACCCCCATAATAGATAATTTGAGAAAAATTGAACCTACCATATATTTGACTAGTCATCTTGATCGATGAATCTCCTCATGTCTTAAGTTTGCGTTTGTCTACATGGTCTCCATCCCACCTTGTCAATTACTCACCTCTAAGTTTAACTACTACATATTTATATATGTTTTCACTGGTGCTTTTCCTTTCCTTTACCTTGTTTCCTTTCCTGTATTTGCAGCAATTTATGGGGATATTTATTGGTTGGGGAGCTACCTTCATGTTATAAGTTTTATCGAGGGAACATAGCGTCTCTCAGATCCACATATATTACCTCTAAATTTGGTCCTCTTAGCCTAAGTCTTCAACACCGTAGGGTAGGGTTGTGATTCGTATAATGGGGAAAGGGATCCATTCTCGGTGGCCACAGCCCCAACCTGTTCTTTCTATGCCCTATAAATTCTCTGATCCATTCTCAGCTCCTCTTATCTGCACTCATGCCATTTCCCTCAATAAGCCAGAAATTGAATGAAGCTTTCACTTCATTGCATAAAAACCCTTGACGATAATCTGCAATAGGGTATCCACCATTATCTTGGGTATATCCTTATGGTTTGTGAAAGCGCTCGTGTTCTATAGGTTATGCCAAAATTCAAGTGAAGCAAAATGGCCATGTAGAACCACCATTGGTATAGACATATTGGTGTTGAGCGGTAAAATGATTTTAAGGCATATTATGATTTTAAGTATTTTTAATAATATAAATAATATATAGAAATATTAAACAATGTTAATTTCAACTTGTGATTATTTTCATTTTTTAAGGTATTTGGTTTTATAGGGAACTTAACCTTGAATGAGGACGTTGGCCGAGAAGAGTTGTGCACCTCATGAATTAGGTGGGTGGTGACATCATATGCAGAATTTACCTCGCCAATAATGCATAAAGGAGGTTTAACTTGATAGTGATAAGGAGAGGTCATCAATGCATTATATGTATCATATTCTGTGAGGTAGTTTATAAGAGGTCTTGGAATCGAAATATTTTCCTGAAACTCTGAGATGGGGTCGTGCCTCTACCTTTACTACATATGGATCTGAGACTGGTTCTAGTTTAGCACCCCAGTTTAATTATAATTGATTCTTTGATTGGTTAAAATATTGTTCTTGGTGCTTCCACTGGTTCAATTATTATTGGATCAACTGCTATGACATTTAAAGGAACGTCTGAGCCTGGTGAAGCTATGTTGACTGGTGAAACTAGTACGAAGGTCACAAATCATGATAGTTATATTGAAGTTAGAAAAGCACCTCAGTATGGGACTTGGGACTCCTACATTGAAGGATCAACAACTAGCTATGATGCTTCTAGGTATCGATATGGTACTAGTTCTAGTACCTAATTCGTAATTGTAGGAACCTAATTTTCCTTTGGCACGCACTTAACAGTTTGCTTCAATGGTGAAGCAGGGATAAATATGGTCAAGAGCAAATTCATGACATTGCTTTGTTGGATCTCTGCAGATCGAGGTGCATGGAACCAATATTACTAATAGAAGGTAGACAATTTACAAAATTTATTAAATTATAACACTTCATTGTCACAATTGCAATTTTCCATGACACAATTAAAAATGACTGACATAAATGACTAATTCATATTCTTCTAGTTAGTCATTTTTTATGTCATGGCTAAATTAGTTGTTTATGTTAGTCATTTTAACTCTGTCCCTTATTATCTAGTCATATTTGTTAAATGGTGACTAAATTAGTCATTAATATTAGTCGTTTATAGTTGGGTCAATCAAAATTGCTCATATTTAGTAGTAAATCACTTGAAAAAACTGTGGTGACCAGAATTGTTAGTCACGTAGTAGCTAATTCCTCATTTTGTACTAGTGGAACATGCACATAGTCTAACATGCCGCCATATTCACCACAAGAACACAACCTTCTGCCGACGACAACTTTAAAATAATTTATTTGTAATTAAAAACATGTTGTCAAAACTGAGTCTAGTTTATCCAAACATATTACTAAGTGCCGAAAATCCTGGATGCAAAATATTTATTAAGAAAAAAGGTTTCACTAAAAATGGTTGTGTATGGAATTCTTTAAGTTTAAAGTGTTTTCTGATAAACTTTTGTGTTTTGTACTACATAGTGCTTATTTGGGTGCCTTGCAAATCTTTATTTTGAGATATGTTTGTCAAGACAGTTTATGCGTTGTCATGAATTTAGGATCCTTCAAGTCCTTTGTAGAAACTATACTCAGTACTCCTAGGTATTATATGTGAAATTTGCCAATTCAAAAGTAAGGTAAAAGAAGTTCCGAGCCTTGGCGGTCTATGATGAAGAAGCTCCTAGTTTGTTCTTTTTACTTCTTTTTAAAGGTTTATCTACTTATAAATATTAAAAACACTTTTTTTGAAGTTTTTGCACCTTGTACTAATTTTTTAAAGCATCTGTTTTCTACATAATTTGTGGTTGTTTTTTGTGCACTGTAATGGTATGATTTTCATTCTGTCCCTGTTGTTCCTCGGGATGGAGAATATGGGTGGAGTAGTTTGCATAGGGCCCTACATTTTGGGCATCTTGCAGTGGTTGGAGTGCTCATTTAAGTTGGTGCTTCTCTCACATTGGAAGACTCTAAAGATCAAACACCAATTGATATGCTTTATGGTCCAATGCAGTAGGTTGTTTCTAAATAAAACAATGCAGGTAGGCTTTCAGTGACTTTGTTGACAAGTAGACGATGAATTGGAGATTTTTGACATGTAGAAAAGTGTTGCTTTATAATATGAAATTAAATTCCATGTGAATAAACAAGAGCTCATTAGCAATGTTTAGTATTGAGTCTTGATGCATTACTTTTTGATGTTTGTCCCTTTTCTATTCATAGGAACTACAGATCTCTTCAGTTGGGGAAATGGTGCCAACTATCAACTTGGAACTGGAAATACTAATATACAGAAGTTAGCATACAAGGTGGATGCACTTTAAGGCCTCCTTATAAGGGATATTGCTGCTGCTAAGTACCATAGTGTAGTTGTGACTGCCTCAGGAGAATTATACTCCCAGGGATATGGGAGGGGAGTTAGACTAGGCCACCGTGATTTTGATATTCACCAGGTATGGGATGTATATTGTACAGGTATGGGATGTCTATTGTATGAAAAACTGCAGTTGACTTTAGTAGAGAATAAAAAATCAGAGACAGTTCTATATTGTACAGTTGGTCAATGTACATAGCTTAACAGGACCAAATGGACAGAAATTGCAATATTGCAGCATGAATTCATATCAAACAAAATTGCACTAGGCATGTGGAGGATGCCAAATTAAACGTTTAATTATGTGGAAACTGATTGGAACAATATTACTGTTGATTCACATCAGCATCTGTAGTGCACTACATAATTGAATATGTTCCAGGCTTGAGTTTCGTTTTATATTCAGATAAAAATTTCAATCATTTTTTAAAACTTATTTGTTTTGTCATTGTCAAGTGTTTTTACTTATTTGTTTTGTCATTGTCAAGTGTTTTTAGTGTTTACTTGATAATAAAAAATTTCTATGTTTGAATGATGCAAAATTTGTTTGAATATCATCATTTTCAAGTGATAACAACTTCTTAAAGGGTGCTAGCTCAATGGTAGAGCACCTATCTAATTATAGCCAGGAGGTTGGTTGTTCGACTCCTCCGTACCCTATCATTAATTTGTGACTACAAAAATGACTAAATTAACATATATATGACTATTAGTAGCTAATTTCCCATTTGTAGTCGTATTTAGCTTAGTCATTAATATGTTATCATATAGTAATTTATTTAGTCGTATATTTGGTCATTAATTGCTACAATCAGTGACTAAATCTATGACTAAATCCGTGACTAAATCATTGACTATCAATGACTAAATCAATGACTAATAAGTCAAGTTATTAATGAATAATTGAAATAGGAATAGCTATAAGAAAGTGGAAATTAGCTACTATTAGTAGCTGACTCAAAAATAGTCATTTATAGCCTGATTTTAGTCATTAATTTCTGATTTTGTACTAGTGTATGTCAGCTGTGAACTCATTTCTTACTGCCTCTAATACCAAATTGATGTCTAGCAAAGTATTTCACCTATCACACTCTTCTAGCTTCATACTTTGGGGGGGATTTTGTTGTGCATGAAAGATCCACTATTTCCTATTGAACCTTTATAAATACTGATATGAGATTCCCATGGTGGGTTTTTTCCATTGTTAGTGAGACCGGAGATTTTCCTCAATTGTGACAGAGCATCGTTGATGCACTGTCCTATGGAGAAAAGAGCACTGATGCTTTTTTTTTCTGTTGAGATTAGGTGCCACCAACACTCTTCCCATGTGAGCAAGAAGCACCAATGCTTTTTCACCTTAATCCAAGTGCGTCGGTGGACCTAAAACATGGAAAAAGAAGATTCTGGAAGCTTCCTTGTGAAACCTTTGTGGACTTGGTTCCTACTATCTAGGGAGATGTGGAATTCACCTTCCTCGCCTATTGGGATCACCTCCTATCCATTTCCTAAGTGAATCTCATTTCATTTGGACTATAAATGAATCCTTCATGGTTTGAGTGAAACGAGGCCAAAGAAAGAACCCTTATGTTGTTGGACTGATATCTGGTTTAGAGGCAAGTTTGAGTGAGTCTATGTGTGAAGAGATTGTTGTGAGTGAGGAGTGTTGTAAGTCCATTATGGAAGACAAGTCTCGAAACATCAAGGCTTTGGTTATAGCTTTTCTTTCTTTATTCATTAATACAAAAGTGTTCCCCTTTCCCATACTTAATTTGTCTCAATATCAATTAAATGTTGTTAGATTCCTTGATCACTACCATATATTGTTAATTTGTTATGATACTCTCATCTTGTTGTGTTGTCTCTTGATATTTCATTGCAGGTACCGAAGATTTCATGCTTAATACGAGAACAAGGACAAAAACATTCATATTTAAGGTATGAGAGTGGTTTTATGTTGAATAAATTAACTATCTAGGGAAAGGATATGCTGTTGTGTTTCTTTTGTTCTATGCTTGTGTCATACAGGGTATAGGAACAAGCGGTGTCCACATCGGTGTTATCACATATATAGTAGTCGTGCTACGATACTCTATTTTTCAAATTCCAGTACATTTTCATCCAGTTCCCCTACATATGAGATGCTGAGATGAGCATCTATGATGGATAATGATTTGATTGATGGACTACACATAGTACTCTCCCATGCCATGAATGAGTCTCATAACACTCATATTTGAGTACCGATGTAGTCATTTTAGCCATTTGCAGAGAATTTATTGATTCCCAGAGTTGTATCAGTGTTTTCTCAATAGACTGATGTTGGTTTAGATGGATTATTTGCATGTTTATGACTCATCTTATATATCTTGTGTTATGGTTATCATTACTCTTATACTCATTATTGTGACTTGTATTAGCATTTAGTGTTGTTACCACCGAAGTTATACTTAGTGGTTTTTTATCAAGTGAGTCTAGTGAACTAGACAGGGTTAACTTGTTCGGACTTCAGAAGACCTGTGGAAGTACTTCTGGGAAGTGCTTGTTGTACTATATCACATGTTCATACCCCATGGGGGAATTGTAATAAATGTTCTAGCATGATAGTGTTTGTAAAAGATGTTGGGACGCGCACCCTAACGATCCTTAAGGTGGGTAACTCCGCGGAGTTATGGGAGTTTGTAAGCAGAGTTACGACTCAAAATAGTCTTAGGGGTGTCGGGGTTGAGTAAAAACCTTTTTTTGTAATAAACCCATGGTTTAAGTCCAGGGTTTAGGGTTCAGGGTGCCCATGGTTTAAGCCCATGGTTTTGTAATAAGTGCACTATAAATAAGCACTCTTGTAAAGAAGTCAGTTTAGGATTTTTAATGTAAGATGAATTGATGGGAAGCTAAGGCTATTTTGTAAGAGAAGGTTAAGTCCCAGCTATGTGCGTGGATGACCTCTGCAGTTGTGTGCGCAGAGGGTTTTGGGTGATAAAGGAAATCTACAGCTGTGTGCGTAGAGGCCTGTAGCTGTGTGCGTGGCTTTGAGGACTTGAAGGGATCTGCAGCTGAGTGTGCAGATCAGAACTGTGGTTTTTGTAAAGAGTTGAATAAAACACAGTTCTGTGGATGTAGCCCCTACACCGGGGGTGAACCACGTTATATCGTGTGTTGTGGTTTTTGTTGTGTTGTTGTTATGTTCTTTATGCATTGATAAATATACATCCGATAAGTAAGATCACTGCTAAATATTAACTTCACTGGAATTCCCAGGAAAGGGTTAAGCAAGGCATTGTTTGTTTATCTAACCGCGAAGTTAAATAAGTAACTATTAAAGCTCTGCATTGTATTATTATAAGTGTTAGAAGCTAAAGGTACAGTAATATCCCTATTCTGCTTGCAGAAACCTGATTCTGCGGCACCCCATAGCTATTTCGGGTGAGACTGCAACCTGTTCGCA
Source organism: Pseudotsuga menziesii (assembly GCA_001517045.1). Lineage (NCBI taxonomy): Eukaryota > Viridiplantae > Streptophyta > Pinopsida > Pinales > Pinaceae > Pseudotsuga > Pseudotsuga menziesii. The sequence continues at coordinate 170,982 of LPNX010305281.1, read as the reverse complement.
GGTTGTTGCCGAAAGGGCCAACACTGTGGGTCTTTTGTTGGTGCGAAGTTAATGGTATAAAGCCCGGGTTTGCCCTATTTCCCAACAAATTGGTTCTGTTTCCAGTTGAACTCAGTATCTGCTCAAGAGGGGTTTACATCGTACCTCGAGGTCTATGTTCTGGAGACCCTCTGTGAAGGAAATCGGTGATTAGCTTGATGAAACTTATCTGAAATTCACTGAGCAAGAGAAAAAAGATCCGCGTCGTAGTGCAAATGACTTTTTACAAAGGTATTTTTTTGTGATATTTATGAAATTTTCTTTGGTAGTATCCACATAGAGTTGCACCAGTGGTTATCCAGGTTAACAGAGCGAAGGACGAACTTCCAAGAACGTCAGTTTCCTGATTGGACCCCCACAAGAATTAATATACTGAAAAGGGTGAACAACGAGATATCCCGCGCTGTTGACTTCTGGACAATGCGAACCCTTGAAGCATTTGTGACGGAGTTTTCCATCGACACGCGTACTTCCTTTAGTGAAGCCGAGCGGCAGTTTTTCAAAGGACCAAGGGGTAAGTTTTTGAATTCATTTAGTTTGAGAATTAAAATGCTATTAGCTGAAAAAGGTATATTGCTCATTGAATCAGACGGTTAGATTTAGTATTACTAACCTATGTTTGCAAGTGAAAATACCTTCGACGAGCAAAGTGGTTTGCTGCGAAGTGGCAAGAGGTACAAGAGATATTTTGGATCCTATTCCTAGGGTCAGCATACCGAGTATTCCCCTGTAAATCCTGCAGATTCAGAACCCGAAGAAAACCCTTCTGTTGGAAACCCTCCAGTAACCCCGCAACGCAGACCTGTTATCCCTGAGAACCCATCGTAGTCTGAAAGTAACCCTAGCTCGAGTATTCATGTCCCAGGTCAGTATACCCTAGTAAGTTCCCCCCTGCCTACTTCTAGTCCCCCTCCAACCCTCCCTAGATCCACTATGGCCCACATGCATGATGATATTAAGCTCCCTGTTTTCAAAGGAAATGGATCAGAGGATCCAGAACAGTTCTGGTTTTTATGTGAAGCAGTGTGGACTGCTAAGACCATTACGGATCAAGATACAAAAAGAGCGCAGCTGGTTAATTCTTTCAGAGACCGCGCTCTGACCTGGTTCATGAAGTTTTCCAGCACTCAGAACCATGTCTTGGCTGATATAAAAGCAGCAATGATAAAGGAATTTGAGAAGCCGAAGTCAGAGTCGCAGTGTATCACTGAATTGAAAGAGATTCAGCAGAGGCATGGTGAATCAGTGTGGGACTTTGATCAAAGATTCAAAGTTCTGCTAGCCCAAGTCATTTTCACCATTGGACCTGTGCAGCACAAGGAATGGTTCATTGCAGCGTTGCTACTGCATATCAGAACTCCACTCATGCAACAGAAGGTTGCTGACTAGCAGGAGGCTCTGGAAATCACGATGAAGCTTGAAACCACTCCTGTCGAAGACAATTCTGGTATTGCTCAAATCCAAGCGTAGTTGGCAGCGATGGCTCTAGAGCTTCGCAATATGAAGAAAGGTAAAACTGGTCGCTAAGAGGTTTGGTGCACACAATGTCGGACAGAAGGTCACGACAAGGAACAGTGTCTTGTGGTAAGAAATTACCTTAATACTGGTGCGCCAAACCCGTTCAACCCTACTATTCTATATTGTGAGATATGTCAGACAACTGGCTAGAATCGACCTGAGAATTGCTATTTTCTATAGAGGTATGTACAAGTCCCTAAGAACCCTTATTGTAAGTTCTGTAAATTGGTGGGACACAACGAAGATGGGTGTCGTAGCTTTGACCTCATGAGAGAACAAACTTACAATGCTTAACGGGTACAAAATGAGGGACAGAGCAATGATGGCTATGGTTACTGCAGTGGTGCATCCGGTAGAGGTGCTTTTGGAAGAGGAAGAGGCTAGGTCATGTGTTACAACTGTAACCAGGCCGGGCATCTAGCGAGATACTATAGGAACCCAACTACGACATGTCGGTATTGCCAAGCAGTAGATCATGTGATCAAGCAGTGCCCGCAGTTGATAGCTAAGATTTAGGAAAGAAATAGTGCCCCTACTCAGAATATTCAGATGATTTCCATCAAGCAAAGACCTACCCCAGCCATTAATGTTGTTACCCGGAGTGATGCTACGACGGAAGTACAGAATAAGGAGCAACAGCCTGACGAGGCTTGGGTTCGTAAGGCCCCAGTGAAAGTCCCAGCCTTTGATATTGAAAGAGAAAAAGAGACATTCATGGAAGCCAAGAGAGATTTTGCTGCTCCTAGCACATCAGTAGCACCTGCGCAACACCATCAGTAGCAGTCACAGACGCAAGAAGCTTCGACAGGAAAAGTAAGTACATTGTCCTCCTTTTTACAGATTTGTCTGAAGCTCTTAAGAAACCAGAATGCTTTAAGTGAGTAGTAGAAAGTTATTGCATCCTGCGAACCTCAGCAAAGTTCTAGTCAGGCAAAAGATGTTAATAGAGTCAAGAGAACTGGCAGGGAAATGAGATTGAATGTTCAGATAGGAGAGTATGATATGATTGATGTTCTCTTGGACCTAGGATCAGAGGTAAATGTCTTAACTAAGCAAACCTGGGAACAAATGGGAAAAACTACCCTCGATTGGTCCCCTATACAATTGAGATTAGCCAATCAGCAGAAGATTGTGCCCCTAGGATGATTCCCTAATGTCCCAGTAGATATTGATGGTGTCTGTACTTTAGCAGACTTCGAAGTTATTGAGATCATTGACGACAGCAACCCCTATCCAGCCTTGTTAGGAATTCAATGGGCAATGAAAAATGTTGCAGTCATTAACCTGAAGAAGAGACAGATGAATTTCGAAGGGAAAGAACTGAGATTCATAGTCCCATTGGATCCTTCTCAAGGAGAGAGATACACAGAGCCAGTAAGAGATGAAGACCAGGATTTTTTGGACCACATCTACAATATCACAGTGAAGGAAGAAGATTATGTTGATCCTACTGCTGAAGGTATCATGGATTGGCAGTGTGACAGCTCATGCATGACAGATTCAGATGATGGCCTAGAGAATTGGCATAATAGACTGTATGAGCTACATGGCCATCGATGTGCCAGAATTACCAAGTCTCTCAGATGGCTTGGCTCACAGACAAGAACCTTACCTGTTTTTGATGGTTCGACAGACCCAGAAGAGTTTATTGTACAATTCTCAGAGCAGGTACCAAACTCATAGAAAATGGAGACTCTGGATTCAGCATTCAGAGCCACAACAGCCAGATGGTGGAATGGCCATAAGAAGAACACTCCTAGTTGGGAAGCTTTTCAGAAGTTCCTCTGCCTGAGATTTATGGATCAGCCCCAGGAGGTGCAAAGCAGGTTTGATGGAAAGATTATCCCTTAGGAACATTTGGCACAGTGCTATGAAGCATGGCATCAGGTACCTCAGGAAGAATGGGTACATAGGTTTGTGCATACTTTGGAACCTATAGCAAAGAACGGGTATGCAGAGGTCGAGCTTCGCCATGGTACTATAAGTTGGGATCGTATTGTTGATAGTTTTGTGCTTACCTTTTCTACTAATGAAGTTTGTCTATATTTAGATGCAGCTATCAGGTTGGTCCATACTAAGGTATTGGATGATCAACAAATAGTAAAATACCGGCCTGATTGAACAGCACAAGAAGCTCATGCAGTCGAATATTATAACCTCGCAATTGACGAGGATGATGATCCACGCAATATTGGTATTCCTGAGTCAGAAGAATACTGCGACATACATGGACCAGCAGCCGAAGCCCTTGAAGTGACTCAACCCCTGAAGATGTAAACAGTCAACATTGGATCAGAAGACCAGCCTAAGTATGCTACCAGTGGAGAATATTGGGATGAAGACATGGTAAGCAAAGTGACCCAACTTCTCCATGAGTATCGGGACTTATGTCTGATGAAGTTCCTGGACATAAGAGGAATCATTGAAGTTGTGGATGACATTTTGTCATGGGTAGAAGCTCGACTCCATGTCGCAGATGGTGTCTAGAGGTGTCGAATGTCCTTATTAGGGCACAGCCACAGCTACTGCTTGTGCTGAAAAAGGAAAGGTCTGTCGAAACTTAAAAAATGACCGTTAGAAGAAATCAAATTTGGTGGCACCGGTACGTTCTCTGTATTAACTCCCTGTATTAATGTGATCTTGGAAAATCTACCGCCGTTTGGACAAGATCTCTGTCAGAATTGGTTCCATCAATGCATAGTTATGGCAGATTTCATGGATAGATTCTATAAGAAGACACCCACACCCGCAAGGTTTGCATTTTTCAGTTTCTTGAGTTGTACAATTGCATCCATGTCCACTGATCGTGAGTTCCAGGAACTATTGAGAGAGTTTGAGAAGACAGGTTTGTCGAACCTTTTCAACCAACCACCTGCATCTGCACCCCATGAAGAAACTCCCCTAGCGCCATCCCAGCCGATGCAGACACGATCTGCCCGAAATAATTTTAAGCCTGAAGTGCGTTCTAAGCACAACGAAGACTGACACAAGCAATCAGGAAAAATTCCAGAGGAACCTGAGATGCAGCCGTCTGGTTCAGCAGAGGCCCCACTTGCAGAAGATGAGAATATTGCATCGAAGCATCCACCGTATCTTCCACCAATTCGAACAGGAGTCCAGCCACCTCGACGACTAAAGAAGTTCACATTACACACCCCTTCATTTCCCTGGGTGTGTAGTTGGTCGGGACCATGATAGGGAAAATAGACCGGCTTAAGTATGTCGACCACGACACGAATGATCGTGGAAAGTTTCCACGGTTCACCCCAGCACAATACTTTCATTTTTTCAAATATCTAGAGACTAGCGCGACATTGCTGGAAGTAAAACAGTGGGCTGCTGGCTTGGATCAAGCTGGTCTACTAAAGATGCTCAATGTTCCCCATTTTGGTCGCAGCACACAGGTGACCATAGTGGTCAAGCAGCTGCTGGCATTAGTACATGATGGCCACCTATGGATAGGAGACAAGAAAATTCCTATTAATGGTGAGCTCATTCATAGGATCACAGCCTTGCCAATAGTAGGGCCTGATCTGGGGACCAAATTTCCTTCAAAGCAAGAGGATATGAAGCTCGCACAAAGCATGAAGGAACGCTTCGGCCTGATGAAGGGAAAACGAGGGTATCACACTTTTGTGATTCAACAACATAATATTCTCTTCGCAGTTAATCTTTTATCATGCAAGCTTATGCGAAAGTGCAGACCATATGAAGTGCCTGCCCCGATTCTCAGAATTGCTGCGAACTGCGCCGAAGGCTACAGTTACAACTGGGCAGCGTATATCGTGAAGGAATTCCTTGAAGACTCTCGCGACGCATAGGAGAAAGGTAGGCCCTTTCACTATTCATGGTTGAGAGTCCTTATCACCCTGGTAGGATGGCAAGAACCTACCGAGGCACAGTTTGCTGCTATACCTCCGGACATGCATGGCGTAGTACGGTACGCCTATCTGTGGGTTTCTCAGGACAAAACCCTACAGCAGATGAAAAACTGTGTATTTGCCTTTTATATGATGAGTATCTCATATGAGATCACCAAAACCCCTCGACTCAGTAATGAGTTATTCTCTCAATATGATGGCGCAGCCCATTTCAGCATCGACATGCATCATATTTTCATCTAGGCCCGTGCGGATCAAAAGCATCAATGGTTTAAGTTACCATATGTAGTGACCAAAGAAGAAATCCTCGTGGTCGTTCAACAGTGGCTAGTGGAATGGTTGAAGGATGCAGGGACAAAACCCACCATTTCAGTTCCCCCAGTTACCAATCTGGGCATAGGCCCCTAGTCATACACAGCAGCAAACCCCCCCTGAAGACAGTGAAGAACAAACTGAGTTGCAGCAGAGTGAAAGCGACTAGGGCGGAGACGATGGCAATGAAGAAGAAGAAGAAGACTCAGTTAAAACTATTTCAGACCCTAATCGATAGGATAAGCACAAGAGGCCAGAGCCAGAGGAAGTGAACAAACACCAGTCCCGAAAGAAAATGAAGGCATCGAAGGACAAGAATATTGATGAGGAGCCCAGCCTAAGAAGTGAGGAGCTTGCTCAAGCTCTATCAAAGTCCACAAAAGTTCTCGCCAAGAATGGTCAGAATTTGCACCTACACATCTGCATGCCATCACCGGTGTAGAAAAACACATTTCAGAGTTGAAGGACTCAACAGAAAAATCACTGACTGGTGCCTCAGCAAGCAGTGCCCCAGTAAGCGCACAGCCAAACCTAAGGTAATGGCCGGCCAGAGATAACAAAGGACAAGCGTCGAGCGCAGCTCTCATATTAATGGATGCAACGTCTCGTTCGGAGATGAGTATGAAGGTTGGAATAGATTACACTAAGCTGTCCATGACGGAGCTACATCTCTGTTAGTCAGCAGTTATGAAGGAAATCTAGGCACGAGACCAATATTCGCAAATACAGTTAGAAAATGCCATAAGTCAGCAGTAGGGCTTCGCAGCGCAGATAGAGGCAGCGGAGCAAAGAAAGAGGGATGCAGAACGTAAGCGGATAACACTGGTATGAGTTTTGGATGAGGCATGTTGAAGTCTTCCTGACTTCGACGTACAGCTGGTAGAAGAACCCGAACAAATATTAGTCAGGCTGAAAGACTACACACAATAGTCTCGCAGTGAAATAGAGAAGCTCAAAGCAGAACATGAGGCTCAGATTGTGGAGCTTCAACTCCGCATCACCCTGGAGAGCCCACGAGAGGTCAGGGAGCAACGCCGAGTAGACATTCAAGCCTCCATAGCAAAAATATCGGATACCGTGAGCATCGTAGTGAAGCTGCTAGAAGACGGTGTTGAGGCCTGGACCACCCTGCAGGAACATCCAGAAGTCAGACAGTTGCAAGAAACCATTAGGCAGCGACAGACAGAGTTGGATACAGTAAAAGCAAAAATCAAGAACCTACCGCCGATGGAGAAAATGTTGAAGGTAAAGCGAAGCAATTAACTCCAGCAGGAATTTGAGTCGTGCAGAGCAAAAGCAACAGAAGTGGAAAATGCTATGCAGCCACTTATCAGTGAAGCTTTCGAGTTGAGTACTGCTGTGGACACCCAACTCAAAGTTCTGAAGGAATATGCTGCATTTGCACAGCAAAAGGCCAGCGAAGAATCAACCGCAGTATTGCAGGAGTTGATCGAAAAGGAGCAAGCAGCTGACAATATCATGCGTGGTATCAAAAAGCAGTTCACTACCTTCGCTGGCAAAGTTCGTCTACCAGAAGAGCAGCAGAGTTTCCCGGGACGGGACACTGGTAAGTCTTAGGGGCCTGTTGGGACACGCACCCTAACGGTCCTTAAGGTGGGTAACTCCACAGAGTTATGGGAGTTTGTAAGTGGAGTTACGACTCAAAATAGTATTAGGGGTGTCGGGGTTGAGTAAAAACCTTCTTTTGTAATAAACCCATGGTTTAAGTCAAGGGTTTAGGGTTCGGGGTGCCCATGGTTTAAGCCCATGGTTTTGTAATAAGTGCACTATAAATAAGCACTCTTGTAAAGAAGTCAGTTTAGGATTTTTGATGTAAGATGAATTGATGTGAAGCTAAGGCTATTTTGTAAGAGAAGGTTAAGTCCTAGCTGTGTGCGTGAATGACCTTTGCAGCTATGTGTGCAGAGGGTTTTGGGTGATAAAGGAAATCTGCAGCTGTGTGCACAGAGGCCTACAACTGTGTGCGCGGCTTTGAGGACTTGAAGGGATCTGCAGCTGAGTGCGCAGATTAGAACTGTGGTTTTTGTAAAGAGTTGAATAAAACACAGTTCTGTGGACGTAGCCCCTATACTGGGGGTGAACCACGTTATATCGTGTGTTGTGGTTTTTGTTGTGTTGTTGTTATGTTCTTTATGCATTGATAAATATACATCTGATAAGTAATATCACTGCTAAATATTAACTTCGTTGGAATTCCCAGGAAAGGGTTAAGCAAGGCACTATTTGTTTATCTAACCACGAAGCTAAATAAGTAACTATTAAAGCTCTGCATTGTATTATTATAAGTGTTAGAAGCTAAAGGTACAGTAATATCCCTCTTCTTCTTGCAGAAACCTGATTTTGCGGCACCCCATAGCTGTTTCGGGTGAGACTGCAACCTGTTTGCAGGTTGTTGCCGAAAGCTCCAACACTGTGGGTCTTTTGTTGGTGCGAAGTTAATGGTATAAAGCCCGGGTCTGCCCTATTGCCCAACAAAAGACTCAGTCTCTTAGAATTTATTTGTCAATCCGATCAGCCCAGGGTGTTTTTTCCCTTGGTTATTATTGGTTGTTGAATAAACGACTGATAATTTCTGAGTTTTTCACTTCATACCTCCAAAGTTGGGGTGGTCGGCTTGGCATTTAGGCTTATTGAGGTTATTAGAGTCTATGTGTCAATGTATAAGAATGCTAGGCATCATGGTCAAGTCATATGAACATGTCTAAGTCCCCCTAGGGTTTGTCATTTTTTCAATTTTTTCAATTTTTTCAGTGTTCTTTAATAAAATTTATTTTTTCCAAAACTTAGGCTATTTTTTAATAGTTTAATTGGAAAAATTGATTTTGCAATAAAAGTGGGCCAAATAATCAGTTTCAGTCATGTAGGTGCTCATTTTCAAGCTAAGAGCACCATGTAAACCCATGGACCCACTATTTCCTAGTTTTGAGTGATTTTCCATCACTTAGGTTAGAAAGCCCCAAAAATCAATTATTGATTATTTTAATTAATAAATTGATGAATAATGGAGCAAATCCAAAATCATAAATCAGTGGATTCTCAGCCCATTTGATTAAAATCAGTCGAATCTGAAGTAGATTGACTGGATCTGACAAATCCTTGACTGAAGGAGGTGATCAAGTCAGATCCAGAGTTGATCTTCAACATCCTTTATGGGTAATTTCACCCTCCCTCTCTCCTCAACACATTTTGGCTCATCTGGATGAGTTTTGGGGGTTGTTTCAGTCAATAGGTTGAGGTGTCAATCAGATTAGCTCTTCGATTGACAATTGCACTCAGTAAGACTCAGATCTAGCTCAGTTAGACACAGATCAGGCATTGATGGACTCTTCATCAATATATTTGGTCTATCCCCTTGGGATTTGCACCCCCTTGGGTTGGATCTCCTATTTTTTGTATATATCCAATCACAACTCCCTCTTCCAAGATAGTTAGAGCTAGATTGAAGGGCTTGCCATTGTAATTGTGTATTGATCATCATTTGTGAATAAAGAAGCTTTGGAGGCTATACTGTTTAGTGCTTGTGTCTATGTGGATTCTCAGTGTTACGCTGCTGATGTGGTAACTGCAATTTATTTCCAAATTCTGTGCTGCTTCTGTGTTCTGGCTTCAAGGATTCGGTTGAATCAAGTAAGGGTGTAAACCAGGCAAGTTAGATTGCTTGATCTTGTTTATCCATATTATGTATGCTCAAAAATTTCAGTAATATGCTTAAATAATATTATTTTTGCATGATCTTTCATTTTTGTTGCTTTATACATCTATATCCAGATCTCACGAGGTGTGTGCAGGCTTGTGTTATCTAGTTTCAGGTTCCTGATTGGATGAAGGTGTGGATCAAGATTGATGCCATTCCTTATCCAATAATCTCAAGACTCTATCCCTCAACACTCCACAAAAGGGCCTCCTTTCAGCTTGCTCCATTCAAGCAATGAGCCGACCTTCTTTCCTTTTCTTCTCATTTCTTAAAAAAATCAACTCTTTTACATGGTTACTTTGTTCATAGCTTTGATTTTGTTTAGATATATCATCTTAAAATTAATTTCAACATAGATCTATCCTCTCAAAGCCCATAGTTTAGATCTTGCTCTTAAAAGGTTTCATAAGCATTCTAGATCTAGCTTTAGGGAAATTGTCCTTTTTTGCATGTAATTTTAAAGAAAATTTGTAGCTTGCATGCATTTGATTTATGTTTGCTGTAAATTAAAATTTCATATTCTACAATAAAATTGCACATCTTATTGGCTTCCTAAAAGGAAAGCCAAGATCCCAAGGAAAGCCTGCTTTCCTTGGTTCCTTTTTACCTTTTTTAACTAGTCTTAACTTAGTTTTTTTTTGTTAAAAGTAAGTTGTCCCAAAGGTACTTTCAGAGTGATTTTGGGCACATTTAAGTCTAATATGCTTGCTGGTGTTTATCAGGTTTGACAGAACGGAAAGGAAGCTTCTGTTCGAAAGTGGCCTTAGGAGCGTTCAAATCCCCCCAGTGATCTCCCATTTAACTAGAACCTTTAATTTTCGCACTTTGTAAGCTCTTGATTTCACTATGTATAAGGATCAAGAGGAATTTTATTATTTCTCTGATATTGTAACCGCTGTTAATAAAAATAATTTTTGAATAGGCTCTTTCGAGCCCATTCCCCACCCCCCCTGGGGGGATTTGTGTCCGTGTCTTTCTTTCTTTTTTTGCTTTTCGTTCATCTTTTGTAATCTAGAGTAGCATTAATCTACAGGGTAGTATACTTTGACATAAAATCAATTCCATATTCTATTTATATTGTTTTCAAAGTAGCTTTAATACTTACCCCATGAGCCTCCTTTGAGCCAAAAGGTGAAGAAAGGTTCGTGGTAGTCTAATTAGAAAATTGTGGTTTGCTCATCTTTTATGTTTCGTTTTCTATCATATTTTGTTTCAGTAAGCATTATAAAATTAACCCCTCCTTGATTCACTGATTGAGATCCACTTGGATCGAAAGAGGTTCCTGGAGGGTTTTCTTTTAACAAGAACACCCATTGTAAAATTTACTAAAATTGACAAGACTCCGGTGTGTATGCTCTGCCCTTGGCTGTGGTTCATCCAATCAGTCAAGCTGTATCAAAAGCACTTGAGTGACTAGTATAATTAGGACTCACTCCCCAAATTGACAAACCATCAGGTGAAAATCCAACACCTAGATCAAACCTTTACGGTGGCAAAATACCCAAAGGAAGTGGGAACTTCTGAAAAGTGACCTCGGGGTGCCGATCTTTATCACACCCTAATGGGTGTGTTATGAACAATAGCCCCAGAGACTCCATTCAGCCCACATATTCCTTGCGGGTAGCTGTGAAGGTTTAGTTTTGGACATACTCCAAGTACTCTTGGGTATATCTGGAGTCCACCTCTTCGCCTAATTTTAAGNGTTAGGAGTTGAGCCTAAACGGAGGAGTCAAGAACAAGGTGACAGCCTTGACTCAAGACTTGCCCCCAAGGACACACCGAGTGGCTTGAAGATTTCTGCCGCGTGACCTAGGTGTGTGAAAGGCGAAAACAAGTGTCATGATCTAATAGTCATATAAATATGTGGACTTGGATGTATTGTTATTATGTATTGATGTCCTTACTCAGACCTGGAATTTCTTGATCTACACTCATTGGTTTTACCCTCCTTAGGGAGAATAGAGGTAGTCATTCCCACCATACTTTGGCTTTCTAGTGTTGGTTTCATTATTCATTGTCCCCACTCATCCATTACCTTCCAGTTATGTTCTCAACCCGACCTACTAGAATTATGGCATGGAGGACATTTCCCCACTAGAGAATTTGTTGGACAAGCCTCCCTGTTATTTGTGTCTCGGCTCTGAGTTACCTAGGTTGTGTTGGATAACCTGAAATAAGTAGAGATGCCATCAATACAATGTATTTGGAAATGAAATGAATATCTTATGAAAAAATCCCATTCATGAAAATTAGTGTTTTTAAACATATGTGAATGCAATGCTATCCTAATGAAATTGGATTTGAAGTACAATGAAAAGAATATCTTAAAACATTCATGAAAAGTAGTGTTTTTCAACATACATCAATGCATCAAGCCTAAATAATAATAAAAACCGTGTAATAAAAACATGGACAGACGCCATGGAAAATCGAAGGCCCAAAAAAGTAATGGCTCCTAAAGTTATATCTAAGGATTTCTGGCCTTACTTGTATTGAGTTGGATTGTGAGCATTTGTCAAGGTGAATAAGCACCTCTGAAGTAACTCAACCATTTGTGAGACACTACCATCCCCTTTGTTGTTTCTTGTTTGTCATATGCTAGAGTGATTATCCCCTTTCCATATCCGAAGTGTCACAATGTCAAGTTGGTAGTCACCCTTTTCCCTAGCCTTGTGAATTCTAGCCCTCATCCTTCACTAGCAAAATGATCACAACTATGAAGTGAGTATGGTCTGAGTTATAGTTAATAAATGAAATCCTTTATATGTGATTGATATATCTCCAATGGATTACTACTTGTTATAAGTGTTATTTTAATGATTTGTAGAGCATGTCTTAACTTGTGAAGACTTGTAGGAGATGGATGCTATCCTCAGTTATATTACTAGTTATATGGTCATTTACATATTATTATTTTGTCTATCTGGATGTTGTAGATGATCATACAGAGACCTAGAGGGGGTATGAGTATACACCTTAGATATATTTGGACTCTCTAAGTCCAGTGAGAGAGATTTTTTTTTAGTTTTGGGCACTTGCAAAGATGATTTGGCTCAATGTACCCTTCTTGTGCAGTTTTGCCATACTTGATGGCCTGTCTGAGCAGGGAGATATATTTCTTGGATATCCTAGGGAGATGTATGAGGTATGGGGGGTCCAACCACTTGTTTGTACCATATTAATTCACTCCTAGAGAGCCTAGTGGCCTCATTTGGATAACACAGACAACCTAGGGGTAGTTTTTGGCACTTCACATTTCCCGAGGAAGATAAAAAAAATTAAAACGGCTATTGAAGAACTCGATTTGGGATACTGAGGAAAGGAAATGGAATGGGATGAGTTATGATGATGAGGATGATGTATTCCACTTCTTCTCCAGTAGTTGCAACACTTGGATGGGCCCACATCTATTTTTCAAGCATATTATATTATTTTCTAGAGCTTTTGAAGGCTCACGATTTCCTCAAGGAGGCACAATTTTACATTTAAAAAAGTATACTATTTTTCTTGTGCCATGGGGACACCCAAAGGGAGTTAGTTAATAGTCTCTTGACCCACCATGTGCTTCATTTATTTTTTGTTGAGTGGGCTCCCCTCTCCTAGGGTGATTTAGTCCACTTTTATATTATATTATGGTATTGATCCATGTATTGTATGTTGAGCTCATCTCAACTGTTGATTAGAACATTTGTATCTTTTAATATTAGCCACCCATTTGAAAAGTGGTTAGGATTTTGGTTCTCTCATTCCTATTTAAAGGAGAGAGCTTCTCATTTGTAAGGGGTCTTTGGCTCTTGGATTTGAATAATAGAAAAAAAATTCTTGTGGATATTTTTGGATATCCTTTGCATCTAGTGTTCTTAGATGGTGATTGGAAAATATTTTGCTTCCTAGGGTTTGGGTATTTGTTTTGAGATCTATATATTTTTTTGGGAAACATTGTCTTGTCTACAAGAGGGCGACTGCAACTTGGGTGTTTTTGCAGGGCTTCCTCAACTCGCTTGGCTTGGATGCATTTTGTATCCAGGGGTTTTCATTAGCATCAATGCGATCTATGATTTCATATTGCTATTTTTCTATAGCATTTTATTTTTTCTAATGATGAAACAAATCTAATATTGTTAACGTTTGTTGTGCAAAAGAGAGGGCGCATTGGCTTCTTGGGGCAAAATGTTGGGCATAGAAGTCACTCAAATTTTTTCAAATTGATCAGGATAACAAGGATCATCATCATCAAGGAATCTACAAGTTTTTCCATGTAATATCTACAGGTTAGTGCTTCTCTTCCATATCTCAATCCACTGGCATCTGTATTTCCATTTTGACCTTAAAAACCTGAAATAATAAAAAACCAAAAATATTATGGCTCAATCTATTTGAGTTCCCGGCAAACCATTTATGGGTTTTGTAGATCAGGTCATGCCCCAAGTGGGTCTTCCCCAACGCTGAGTTATAAGTGACTCTATTTCCCTAGATATGGAAAACTGATTCTCAAACCCTAACGCTATCCTCCATGCTGCCATTTTTCCTCGTGATTTGACTTTTCCAGAAAAACCACTTTTTGGGTTTGTATATCAAGTCTATACCCAGGTGGGTCTCCTTTAATGTTGGGTAGAAACTGACTCCATTTCCATAGATATGAAAGACATTGATCTCCAACTCTAGCGCTACCCCCTCTTTTGCCTCTTTCTCTTGTGTTTTTACCTTTTTCTAGTGGCTCGAGTGCTTTGACATTATCATATATTCCTACGAGTGTATCCATCGATACTAGATAGCCCCAGTCCTACTTCCCTTCCTTGCATTGGTTACGTTTCCGAAGGCAGTGGATATCTTCACCTCCTTCTAGTACCTTAACTCGAGATATAGTATTTACCCCATAGGTCATCTGTGTCCCAACTTGGATCAAATATCATATCTCCTAAATCCTGATCCAAATACTTGGTTCACCTAGTGACATCATCCATAGATCTAGGGTTTCCATCACCTTACACCTTACGTACCTCAATTCCATTTGATTTGATATGGTGTCTAGGTTTGGTCTCTCCTATCAGGAGTAGATCTGGGTCTCCCCTATTGTTGTCTTTGGCTTATATAACATAAAGTAAAGATTGCCTTGATTGGCATGACAATCATCCATTTGGGAGTCGAGGAAATATTAGTTCCACCTCCTTAGTTGTGTGTCCCTCTACTGTCCATCCTGGATCCATCTCACATAGGAAACTACAAGGTTGGTGATAACAATCGGTTGCATAATTCCTTGAAACAACGCCCATAGATTCTTGTACTACGATCCTTTGTATATTTTAATGGCTTCAATATCCATTCCTTGATAGTACTTTGGTTCCATTCAACCTGTTAACACCATTATTTAGCAGGGGATCAAAGAGACCATGGTGGAAAGAAAATAATGGTCACTTGTCAAAACTTTGGTTAAAATTTTATAGTATGAAAGCATGGTAAAAGGTGAAAAACGATGATTTGTCAAAGGATCTACGGTGCAGAGTGAAAAGATGAAGATCAATGGTCTGTATTATATCCGCTCCCTAAAAGATGCGAAGAAGATAAGTATATGCGGGCGTTTAATGTAGTATATGGATCAACGGTCGTCGATCTAGCCGGATGAGATCTACAGTCTATATAAGCTCCGCTTTGTGAACCCGCGCGCTTGTTAAAACAACGGAGCCCGGTGGAATTGAGTGCGTGTCACTTGATCTAATGGCAGAAAAATAAAGGCAAATTACATCTACGATTGTGGATGAATGCGGAGCAAAAACTTGCACGATGGATAAGACCACGACGCTTAGCAGAATTGGATACGTGCCACCTGATCTGACAACGGAGAAATAAAGGTGAGATCGATCAATGGTCACAGATAGATCCGGAGCAGGAAGTTGCATGACAGATAAAGGTATAGGGCGGTTGCGGCATATAAACCACTATCCACGTGGCCAATCGTGGTGTAATTCGGAGGCTAAAGCGGTTTAGAGGAAACGGCCAAAGGGACGCTCCGGAGTGGGGTCCTATAAAAGCGAAGTTGACTTGTCCTATGGTTATTTTATTGGTGCCGGATGAGTGAAAAAGACCTGCGGATTCGTCAAGCTTTCGACTGTCAATTTCAAGCACACACGGCCGCAGTAAATAGGTAAGGCTTAAACGCCCATAATTCGTCAATCTAATTGCCATTATCAACTGAATTATGGACCAAGAGAAGGAATTGCGAGGGTCTGGTCGTATTATAGATGACAGGGAAGATTAGTTAGTTGATAGAGACAGAGGCATCTATGACCCTTTTCTGTCCATAGGAAGCGTATCAGTCAGTAAAGAAAGGTTGTGGCACTACCATTTATAGGGAAATGATGTCTTGAATGTCTGTAAATCCTTTTTATATTATTTTTCTCTCGAACAAACCCTGCATTTTCCAGAATTCACAGAGTGGTGTGCAGTCAATTATTCCCCTTCTCAACGAGTCATTGTGAGTCAGTCTACTTCTCGAATACTCTGTAAAATCAATGCCAAAGTCGTCCGCGAAAATTTAAACCTGCCCGATAGTTACCCTGACAACCGTGAACCTGTAAATGAGTCTATTCTTACTGAATTGTACAAAATTCATATCGATGAATTCCGTTCCAAATTTATGTCCAGTATTTTGAAAGAGGGTCAGTCATTAAACGGTCTTTTCCTACCTTACCATGTTCATATTTTCAAAAATGAAGTTCAATTAGTGGTATCCCTGGTTTGTCAAATTTTGGGTCTTGACGATGATTGTCGCGTAACTGAAGTCATCCTTGGTTTTTTGTTAAAAATAAGTTCATTTGGTTCACAATCTCAATCAGTTCCTGTATTTAGTCTAGATGAGTACTTGGCGGAAGCAATACACCTTCAGTTAAGTGAATTCCCGAAATTCCGGTTCTTTAAATTTCAAACTTACCTGTTGAACATGTTGTTGTGTTCAAATGTCACTGAATTACAGTTTTTGAGTACCATCTTCTCTTCTGATTTGCCCAAGCAGATCAGCATGTTTGAGTTTTCCAATTCAATCATGTCAGAGATTTATAAAATGTTGTTCGATAAAGGGCTGCCCTGTGTGTTAGAAGATATGAAATGTCTAATGCAGTCCTCGCCTGAGGATCGAGTCGGAGACTGGTTCCTGCATAAAGATTGTACTGTTTTAAGGATATATGGATTCACAGGAGAACTTTATAAATTACCAGCTTTCCTTACCCCCAGAATTTTTGCATTATAATTCATGAGGCAAAGGTTGCACTCAGAGGAAGAACATTTTGGAGACTTTAAAAAATATTCAAATATCAAATTCCCTCTCAAGGCTGGCTCCTTTATTTTCAAAAATAAAGGTGCCTTAGTGTTTATTGAAAAGTTATTGGGAAGCATGGAATTTCAAACAGAGCCAAAGGCAAATTATGATCCTCACCACATAATTTCCCTAAGGAAGCAGGCCAACAAAAACAAACCATTTGAACACTAGTTTATTGAAGGATTGAATGAAACAACAAATTTGTTATAGTTTAAGGAAATTCAAGGGTCTGGTGGAAATGCAAGTACTTTACCAGTTACAGTATCACAAGTGTCAGAAGGTCCTAATGTTTTGATTAAGAGGAGCCTGTCTGAAATTGAAAGCATAAAGATGTGGAAAGGTTCGGAAAGACAAAATACATCCTTCATTCATGAGAACAGATGGCGCATGCTGAGGAGCTGACTGGACGACAACCTGTTACCAAGTTGATCTTAGCTTAATGATTTGTTAGGATTGAAGCTGTAGTTTATTCCTAAAAGTTAGGAATTTAGTTACAAGACTTTAATTAAGCTGATCATTTAGTTATGAATCTTCTTGGAAGATCAAATTATTTTATGTATATATTTGCATCTATTTTATGAGATGGGGGGTGGAACCCATCGTGTTGTTAAAATGTTTTTAAAAGACATATATTTTTTAGCAAGAAATTGAATGCGAAGAGATTATCAGAGATTCTTGTGCCATTTGTATTACAGTCTGTGCTTCTTTCTTTGTGATTGTTTTTCCTGTGTTCACTCCATTCTGTTTTCGGCATATTTGGAACGAAGTGTTGAATGATTGGAATTCATATTTATTATGCTATGGTCATTGTTTCAAATATTTTATATACCTTTCTGCTAAAGTCAATATTGAATTCATATCTTGATGCCCTGTATTGATGGACTATGTTGTACTTCTTCTGCTCCAAATGGATTAAATGAATGATTGTGATTGAATGGTTACCTTGCCTCTGATGAACTTCTCCGCATATGATTTTATGTTATTTATTTATATGTGACCCCATGCCCAATGGTTATGTGTTGTTTCAACCATCTATACAAATATTTGGATGTTAATTATATCTGGTCTCGTTAAATCTGTATTGAGATATCCCTCTCTGGAAGAAAAACCAGTTTCTTTCTAAAGTGGTTTTACTGTTACCTTGGGATTTACCTTTACAACCTTGGGTACATTCTGAGTGTTAACACAACCTAGGAGTAGGTAAATCGTATTCTCCCCTCTTGCGCCAATATGAATTCTTCCATCAACTTGTTCAGGAAAAATAAATCCCAATTTATCTGAACTCTCGTTGTGCATTGCTCTGCGCATGTGATAACTCCCAACGTGCACTGGTTTGGCCTATTCTTTCGCATGATTTTCATGGCCAACATATTTTCTACGATTCGATCTCCCTGGTAATTAATGGTGTCAATGACATATGCTCTCTTGTCGTGTACCACATCATACTTCTTCTTTAACCTCGCCCTCAACTTCTTATCGATGTCCTACCCTCTAAAGTATTGGGAAAGATCAACCCCCACCTTTGGAAAGTCAATGATTTGTGATATCAAATTGATCATGATGGGAATATTTGCATCCAACCATCAATATCCACCATGTAAAAATGACAACAACTGATTTACACAGGCGTTAACCTCCATCGAGTGCCCAAAATGTAGCATGTGGATGATCGCCAACATCGAAGGCTGTTGCAATCAAAATTCCCATTGTGCGGTTCTCTAGTGATGGGACCCTTGTCACGATGCTCTCTATGTGCATATGTTTCCATTGTGCATTCTAGGTATTCCAGAATGTCATTGTGCATTCTAGGTATGATCACATGTACTCCCTTCGATCTTTCTGACATCTTGATGGTATACTTCTTATTCTTACTAATGCATACCACCAGTGCTCCTACCTTCCAAGGCGGTACATACCCGAGGATATCATCTATTGTCAGTCCTTTCTATACTATTGAGTCCTCCCCTCCTGTATTCAATGGGAGAAATTCTTCCTCTGTTGCCCTTGTTGAACTGTGAGTTGATTTGATCTGGCGTTCCAAAGAGATTGGGAAATTCACACCCCTCTTATTTTTAGTTTGTCACGTTGATACGGTTAGAATTTCTGGATTCTCTTCCATGATTAGTACGCTGTGTAGAGGTGATCCCTATGTGTTGGTGCTCAAAATCATTTGTGCCATGGCTAGTGTTCTAATTCTCTTCTCCTTTACTCTTCACTTCTCTCATATACTTTTCTTGTCTCTAATTCATCTTTTCAATGCACACAATGGTTCAACCCATTCCTCATGGCCAATTATTATACCCTCCACTACTCCCATGCGAAGCATTTTGTCCATCATTTCCAAATCCCTCGAATATTTACCAAATCCAGTGTCGATTCTACAAATATAACGATATGATGTTTCCATAAATGCATGTCTTTCCCACTTATGTCATCGCCCTTCTGGTTTAATTGTTGCATTTATGATCTAATTTGACCACGTCGCACTTCAACCTTTGCTGCGATTCACTTTTCCCTTCTTCTATCAACACACTTTGCTGCAATTTGTTTTTTTGTTTTTTCATTTGCACAGCTGTTAGCATTGGCGACGCACCTGAATATCCCAATAGGGATTTAGCCATCTTCCATTGACTATTTTTGGTAGTAATACTCTGTATAACTGTTGCTGTTGTACTGCACCTCCATCAATGTTGAAATGAATGACATAGGGTCCTAACCAACGTGTCTGTAGCTTACCTGGGTGCTTCAAGAAATTGTTGTCATATAGGAGAACCATATCTTCATGCTGGAAGTACTTTTATTTTACATGGCAGTCATGCCATGCCTTCTGTCAATCCTTCTCTACTTGCTAGTTGAAACCTGCGATGAACTAATCCTTCTCAAGCTGCAAAAACTGCGCCAACCTTTCTTCAACCACTCCTTCGTCAGTCATGCCTGTTTCTACCAAAATATGTAGGCTGGTAACAATGTACTCCATCGACATTACCACTTCTTGTTGATAAACGAGCGTGAATAGAGTTTCTCCCCTCAATCTTTTACATGTTCTCTTATAGGTCGATAATATCGCAGGGATTTTTAGATCCCAATTATCGCGATTTGTGTTTCATACCTTCGTTAAAGCATGTTCCAATACCTTGTTGAATGCTTCGACTGCTCCATTCACTTGTGGACGATATGGAGTACTCTTCTTGTACTGTATATAAAATTCCTTAGTCATCATGCTAATTGAACGATTGACAAGGTGAATAACTTGGTCTCACATCAATATCTTGGGACAAGAAAACCGAGTAACCACATTTTCGAATAGGAACCTAACTGTTGTTGTAGCTGTACAATGCTTCACCAGTGCTTGATCTACCCATAATTTCAAGTAGTCTGTCATAGTGATGATATATCACACACCTATTCATTTCCCTAGAGGTTTAATGCCTCCCACAAAATCCACATCCCATTTATCAAATGGTTGGAGCGTTATGTGAGGCACTGGAGGAATCTCATCCCATAGTGACGGCTTCCTCATCCTTTCATAGATGTCACAAATTTTATCATAATCTATTGCTTCACTGTGCATTGTTGACCACCATAAGACAACTCAAAGTATATTTTTAGCGGTTGTGTGACCTCCATAATGTCCTCCTCTGATTCCATCATTTGCCTCTACCAATACTCTCTCCTTCTCACGCAACAAAAAATATCGACGTAGAATTTCATCCAGCCACTTTTATAGAGTTGTCCTACAATTAGCTGGAAATTTCTAGCTTTGACGACTAGTTGCTTCTTCTGATTTGTGGTGAATTCCTCTAGTACTTTTCTTGTCATGAAAAAGTGGACAATTTTTTCATAATGGTCATCCACCATTTTGATTCTAAAACAATGGCACATCAGGTAATCCATCCTCAATGCTGCTTGGCTCTTCACATGTCTCTATCCTTGATAGATGATCATGTCCTGCATTCAACCACCCTATGTTCACAATGATATTGAAATCAAACTCTTGGAATAGCAATAACCATTGAAAAATATCCCCCCCCCAGCACAGGATTGTTAACCAGGTAATTCAATGTCAAGTGATCTATAAACATTTTGAAATGTCCTCCCAATAGGTAGTGGCATATTTTTTGTAATGTGTACACCATCGCCAATCCTTCCCTCTCTGTCATTGTGTACTTTCTTTCCATAGTAGAGAAATTATGACTTGTAAATACAATTGGGTGGTCGATCGCTCCTTCCCTTGGTTGAGTCAAAATCACTCCTAATGTGACCAATGAAGCATTGAAAAGGACGTGGAACTCCTTCGCCCAATATGGAAAAACTAATATCGATGTTGTGACCATTTTCTACTTCAGAGTATCGAGACTTCTTTGACATTCTCCATTCCATTCAAACTTCACATCCTTCTTCAACAGTTTCTCCACCGGTGTCGTGATTGCCACGTATCCCCTTATGAATTCACGGTAATATCTTGTGTGACCCAATGTTTCCCTATTTTTTTTTACTGTTTTCAGTGCTCGTATATTGACAATTACCGTAATCTTAGTGGGATCAATGAACATACCTTCCTTGCATTCAATATGCCCCAACATAATCCCAAATGGATTACAAAATACACAGTTATTTAGATTCATCAAGATATGATGTTGTCAACATGTTTCTAACAACAACCAAAGGTTTGTAGTGTGGTATTTTAACAAGCCTAGATGGTCCAGTTATGCATGTAGACTTCCAGGAATTTATGAAGGAAGTCCTTAAATGCAATGAGAACTATCCTTGAAAAAATCACAGGTGCATTCTTGAGACCAAATGACATTACTGTGTACTGAAAACATCCCCATTCTGTTATGAAAGTAGTCTTGTGCCTATCCTCTTTGAAGCTTGTCCCAAAGTCCTGCGACTTCATTCTGCATAGCTACGACACGCTCTTGTGCCGAGTCAAGCATATCTTGACTAATACTAGAGTCTTCTGCTGCATCAATTTCATTTCTGGTGGCAGTGAAATCCCCAACTTTCTGCTCAACCACATCGACTAGCTCTGTGGTTTGTTCCTGATATGGTTGAAGCAGGTCATTGATGTGTATCTCCTTTGCTCTCAGCCACTGTGCTTCCTGTTTCAAGTGGTTCATCTCCGTCGTCTTTCTCATCTTCTGAAGAGCTGCTAAGTTCTTGATTTCTTCCTTCATTGCTGCTATGGTATTATCTATTTGTTGAATACTTTGTTGGATTTCTACTTTCTCAGGACGCTCATCTAACTTTGGCCATGTGTTCGTCGCATCAGCTAGCACCGACAGTGCATCGTATATGCGAGATTTCATCTGCATGGAAGTGAGTCGAAAGGCCTTTACTCTGGCTTCCTTGTCTACCTGGGGGGTGCCCAGTGGTCTAGCCTCAATCTCAGCAATCTACGCTTTGTGGTCTTCCTCCATCTTGGCCACTGTTTCTTCCATCCTGGTTACTGTTTCCTCGAGAGCCTTTGCTCTGTCTGCAACTCTTCTTACCTTCTGCGGGAGAGGCAAGGCAAACTCAATGTTACATTGGGGTAACTCCAATGCGATGCTCTGTAGGACTTGAGAGAGATTCCGTTCTCTTTCTTCATATGTTCTTAAATCATCTGCCTTTTTCTGATAGCTGGTGGCGAGTGCTGCATTCTTTTGTTTCAGCTGTGTGTTTTGCTTATAAGTCGCGAGCTCTCTACCTCTGAGCTCTGCGCTTAGCTGCTACTGGCTCATCTGTAACTGATCAATGTGGAACTTTGCGAGGTTAACCTCGACAGTTTGCCTAATTTGTATCGGTACATCCATCATTGATGCAGGGAATCGAATGCTCCCCGGTGGTATCAAGACTGTATTGATGCGATCCGTTGCCAAGATTTCCTCGTGGGAAATCAACTGTGTTGAACTTTCTCCTACGGTCGCCTTTACCAGCGGAACCTATATCATGGAAGTCTTCTCAGTAATTGCTTTTAAGTCCAGAAGCTGCTTCTCTACCGTGCTCTGTATCTTTGCCTGCGATGTCTACATCGCCTTGAATGAGTCCTTCAACATGTCATGCATTCTTGTTGCAATGAGTTCATAATCATCCTCTGTCAGTCTAGTCTTCGAACGTAGTTTTGTGGCTTTATGCTTTTTCTTATTCTGTGCCTCTGGTGTCCCTTCTTCTCCATCCTTTGTCGTCTGTGCCTCTGGTGACACTTGTTGTGGATCTTTCCTCTTTTTTCCTGGTAGTGGCACTTGTGTTGTATCTTGCGTCTGGGTCTCCCACTTTGTCTTTGCCTTTGTCCGATGGGTCTGTATGTGCGGTACCTAATGGTAGGGGTGTGGTATCTTCTAACGCTTGCTTCCAATCGTCATCAAAGTCTTTGGTGACATCCTCGACATCCTTCACTGTCATCCTGAACCAACCATTAGCCCAATCGTCACTTTAGCCCTTTTTGGCGTCAGGTAAATTCTATGGTGATCCACCATAAAATCAAGTCGATCATCATATGTGTCCATGATCTCCTTGCTGATCCATGGTGTTTCTTGGAGGATGTTCCTCAGCAGCCTATAGTATTCATAGAATACTATCGCATTGACCTTTTTCTTGGCTAGGCTGCTAGTCTCCCATAAGTTTGTGTAGCGCGCACCTCTGGGCTCGCCACTCGCTAGCTGTCGAAATTGGGTATGGGGCAGCTCCTTCCACTCGACGAATGCACAGAGTATCAACAACCACGAGAAATGGAAGGGGTGGCTTGCCTCATCCTGAGCTTGCAAACAATCTTGCTGAAACATATTTAACAAAAATAATGACCAATTGAACTGTTCCCCCTCTGCAACTTGTATGGCCAGGTTAATTACTGATCCTGTGAATTCCTTTGGGAAAACCATGGTTAACATTCGGCCTGCAAGCAGACTAGCTATAAATCTGAGTGTATTTTCTATTAAGCTTTCAATGTCGTAAGCCCGACCTCCTCTTTGTATTTTATACTTGGCGACTAGGGCTGGTGATAGCTTGAAATCCTTGGTCTTTCCTGTTATATTTGTCTTCGGGTCTTGACCTGCCTTGGACAGCCCAGTGATGCGGTGTATTAAGTCGATGTTCAGGTCGAACTTGTTACCAATCTAGAGGTAAACCCCATGTACGCATGAAATTAGGATGCGCACCATGGCATTAACCTCTGCACCTCATCCAAAATGTGGTATTCTTAATAGATTGAGCAGGCCTGAGCGCTCAAGAATCTGGACATGTTCCATGGGAACATATTCATCTGCACCTGTCCTTGGGTTCTTCTGAATCGTAAGATACCGATCCGGCTGGAACTAAGCATATGTCTTACCGTCTCCCAGGTTATAATCTACAAATTTAACAACAACGGCATATCCTAATAGATCTCCATCTTCCTTTACTCGAGAATCAATCTGTGGTATAGGAACAGGAAACTTACCACTCTTGGGAATTTTTACCTTTGGTGTGCCATCAACTCATGGCATGATGTAGTCTGTCGCGTTATGAACTTCTTCCTCCAGCTCCAGACTGGATTCTTCTCTTAATTGAGCTTGGCTCCTCATCCTTGGCAATTTTCCAGTCTATGATGAACTTGGCGTGACACCCTTAGGCAGCGTCGTCATAGCAACTGTAAGGCCATTACATTCGAACCTTTCCAAAATTGCTTCTAGAGGTTCCTCCTCGGACATAACCCACTCGGTGTGATACTTTGGATTGGTAATGGCTGCAAACTATGGAAATCACAGCACTCTGTAATGGAATTAGCTCTGCACAGGGAAAACTTAACAATGCACTCTATAGCTCTCGGATCTTTGCAAATGTAACCCTCCCGAATGAATAATTTCTACTTTTATGCCAAAGGCAATAATCCCGGATGCAACGGTCATCTAGGCTGAACCCGTCGGTAGTATTAATTGCTTGGATGAGACCACACCCGTCATCTTGATCCTCAATAAATGCTGAAATCCGATCAATTTCCCTTGAAGCCTGTGTATGCAAGCGTCGGTCTCATCGAAGATTTGCCAAATCTGGACAATTGATTATGTTGTGCCCAGATCTATGGTAAGGTATACTGTTCATTTCTTCATTAACTGCCTGTCAGAAGGCGACTTGACTAGCCCTCTGTCTCATTGCAAACTAGGTACGTGGCACGGAGAAACATCACGCTGCTGCGATGCCACACCGCATCATTTGCTCAAAACAAACTTAAGCATTTTTTTTTTTGGACTTGCGCAAAATGAACCGTCCTTATGCGATTCCTGATACTTAGAATACTTGCCGGTGTAGACTAATTCCCGGTGCGATGCCTCCTTTTAACTACACTGGACATCTACACCGCTCTTGACTCTGAGTTAGGGCTGATCGGTGGAGTGGCTGTCACTATAGATCTTAAGCCTACTACCATTGATCATTGTGGGAAGAAGCTCCCCATTCAGTTTTTTGAGCTGAACGGCTCCTCCCTCTGTGACTTGTTGTATCTGATACGGCCCCAACCAATGCGTCTTGAACTTCCCTGGAAACTTAATAAATTT
The DNA here is from genome assembly GCA_001517045.1 of Pseudotsuga menziesii. Taxonomy (NCBI): domain Eukaryota; kingdom Viridiplantae; phylum Streptophyta; class Pinopsida; order Pinales; family Pinaceae; genus Pseudotsuga; species Pseudotsuga menziesii. Next base: position 145,695 of record LPNX010305281.1, on the reverse strand, counting down.
ACTGTCATAGAGGAGTACTAGGTCTCCGATTTGAAGAGTCTTACTCTTAATGTGTCTTTCATGCCAAGCTTTTTCTCGTGCCTTCTGCACTTTCTGATGGAATCTGACAATGAATCTGTCTTCCTCTAAGGCAAGCAGTTGTGCTAGCCTTTCCTGCATCGTGTCTGTATCAGTCATTCTAGTGATCTGAGCAATTCTTAAATTGGGAAGAATATACTCCATAGGCATAACAGCCTCCTGTCCATACACCAAGCTGAAAGGTGTGTGTCCTGTAAGTTTCTTGCATGTAGTCCTATACACCCATAATACAGCATTAACTCTAAGGTCCCAATCATTCCTTTGGCTGTTGCAGATCTTAGTAAGAGAATTTTTTAAAATCTTGTTAAAGGCCTCCACCGTACCATTAGCTTGTGGGTGGTAGGGAGTGCTCTTATGGTGTTGTGTCTGGAATTCTTTCGTCAAGGCCTCAATGGTGCGATTCAAGAAGTGTGTGCCTTAATCGCTCATCAAAATTACTGGTCATCCAAATCTAGTGATGATGTTTTCAAAAATGAACTGTGCAACTGTAGCAGCATCATAATTTCTTACTGCTTTGGCCTCTGCCCACCTGGTGAGGTACTCTATTCCAGTGATGATATATCTCACACCAGTTCGTTTTCCTGGTGGGTTGATAGGACCGACAAAGTCTATAGCCCACTTGTCAAATGCACGCAACGTAATCTGCGGTCGCAGCGGCATTTCATCTCATCGTGAAGTTTTTCCTACCTTCTGGCAGATATCACAGCATCTGCAAAATTCCTTAGTGTCTTTGTGTAACGTAGGCCACCATAATCCTGCAGGTAGGATTTTCTGCACAGTCGGCTTTTGTGCGAAATGACCTCCTGCGGTACCTGAATGTGCTTCTCTAATAATAGCCTCTTTTCCATGCGGCATCACACATCTGCGCAGGACTTCATATGGACCTAACTTGTATAACTGTCCTGTGATCAGGGTGAATTCTGCTGCTTTAACAACCAACTGCCTCTTTTGATGCTTGGTAAACTCCTCAGGTGCCCTTCCTATAGTGAGAAAGTGAATGATATCAGCATAGTACTCATCTGTGATCTGGATAGAGAACAACTGCGCATCTGGCAAATTTTCCTCTAGATTACTTGGCTCTTCTCTTGAGTCTATTCACGATAGATGATCAGGTCCAGCATTCAATCTTCCTGGTTTGACAATGATTTCAAAATCATACTCCTGAAAAAGGAGTAACCATCTGCAGATTCTTCCCCCTAACACTATCTTATTGACCAGATACTTCAATGCGGAATGGTTAGTAAACATCTTGAATGAGGCACCCAACAGGTAGTGCCTGAACTTCTGTAGCACGTACACCATATCTAAGCCTTCTCTTTTTGTCATGGTGTAGTTCTTTTCTACTGTCGATAGCTTTCTGCTGGAGTATGCGATAGGATGATCGATACCTCCTTCTCCTGGTTGCGTTAAAACAACCCCTAGTGTGATTCCAGATGCATCCACATGTACATGAAAAGGGCTTAGTCCAGTCTGGAAATACTAATATGGGTGCTGTAACCATCTTCTCTTTAAGTGTGTTTAGACTCTCCTGGCGTTCCTCATTCCATAGGAATTTTACATCTTTCTTTAACAGGTTTTCCATCAGTGCTGTAATCTTTGCGTATCCCTTGATGAATTTTCTATAATACCCGGTATGACCAAGTACTATCCTCAATTATTTGACTGAGTTGGGTGCTAGAAGATTTACAATGATGGCAATCTTTGCGGGATTTACCATCAAGCCTTTCCTGCAGATAATGTGACCCAACAAAATACCGAATGGCGCACAAAATATACATTTTTTCAAGTTTAGAGAAATCTAGTACTGCCTACATTTCTCTAACATCAGTGTTAAATCTCCTATGTGCTTGTCAATTAATCCAAATACAGTCCAATCATCAAAATAAACTTCTAGGAATTTATGGATGTATTCTTTAAATACGGCAACTACTACTCTAGAAAAGATAGCTGGTGCATTCTTAAGACCAAAGGGCATTACCGTATACTGTAATAAGCACCATTATGTTGTAAAAGTGGTCTTATGTCGATCTTCTGGGTGGATTCTGATCTGGTGATAGCCTGAAAAGCCATCAGTGAAGGAGTAGACCTCCTGTCCTCCCACATTGTCTAGTACTTCATCAATGAAAGGTGTCGAAAATGGATCATGAAGCGATGCATCGTTGATTTTACACAATTCAACACAGATCCTGATGTCTCCTTTAGTTTTCTTCTCTTGCACGACCATGGGACTAACCAATTCGCTCTCTTCTACGGGCTCAATGATGCCTGCTGCTAGCATCTTATCAATCTCATCCTTAACTTTTTATTTGTAGCGCGGATTTAATCTATAAGGACGCTGCTTAATTGGTCTAGCATCCTCTTTCAATGGTATCCTCATTACTCTGAGGTCTCCAACTATTCCCTTCATCTCTGTGAACTTGGTGGGAAATAGGTCCTGATAGTCATGTAGCAAGTCTGCAATCTGTCCAACTGTTTCATCGGTCCAATAGTCTCCAATAGAGGCAAACTTTGGTTCTGTGTCTGTGCCAATATTGATCTTTTTAATCTGGATCGGCTCTGTGATTGTTGGAATCTGTAGCTTCGGTCCATCAACATCGCGAGTCCCTTCTGACTCCAGAATTTTGATGTTGAGAGGATCCTCATCCTCATCCTCTGGTTCTGCTGCGAAGTTATAGCACTTGAGCGTCTCTTCTAACTGGATGGCCCACTCAAGTTGAGTATGTACCGATAGGGTACAATCCTCAAATATCTTAATCTTTATTACATCTAGGGCCTCATCAACATTTGGATACTCAGATTCAAAAGCGAAGGTAAGTAGAAAGCTGTCTATTAGAAGTGGCCATGTGGTCGTTCCCTTATGCAATTCAGTCTCTGTGTACCAGTTCCATGGAACTGTGTCCAAAGTGTGAATGAATCGGTGAACCCATTCATCCTCAAGAATGTCTGACCAATTTTGTTCACACGTCTGAATATGTGACCTGGGGTCACTTTCTCCTGTGTATCTCTACTGGACATACTCTCTGTTGGTAGAGAATCTGATTGCCATCAATCTCTTAATATCATCCCATGATGGGATATTCTCTTTATGTGCATACCACCATCTTGCAGGTGTGGCTCATACTGCAAGGTCCATAGCTGCGATCCTCTGCTCGTGAGGAATTTGTTGTTCAAACTGCGTGAGAAAGTCCTGGATATCTGTTAGATCATGAAATGATGGAATCTAGTTGATCTCTGCACCAATCCATTGCAGTGACTTAGCCATGTACACACATCTGAGCGCTAAGACTTCATAAAGTCTGTTCTGCCAGTTCTCTAGACCAACATCTGAATCCGATGCGCATGAGCTGTCGCATCGCCAACTAATGTTCCCTTCTACAGTTGGATTGATGTAGTCGCTCTGGTTCGCAGTCATCTGATAGAGACTCTCCATGTTACGTGCCTCTTCCTCTACTTGGATAGGTTCAATGTATCTAGGACCCTAAAGAGGATCTAACAGTGCGATGCCCCGGATCTGCGCGTCTTCAAAGGTCATTTTTCTTCTCTTTAAGTCGATAATGGCCATGTTACTGATCGCCCAATCAATGCCTAGTAGTGCTGAATATGGTCTACTATCGCCAATGATTTCTATAACTTCAAAGTCCGCAGAGCTGTGAACTGCGTCAATGTCAACTGGCACCTGCGATAATCGACCCAGGGTTGATACCCACTGCTGATTAGCTAATCTGAGATGGATAGGTGATCTGACTAACTTAGGGCTACCCATCTGTTCCCATGTCTGCTTAGTTAGAACATTTACCTCTAATCCTAGATCTAGGATCACCTCGTCTATTTCAAATTCTCCAACCTGTGCTGTGAGTCGCATCTCTCTTCCTGTTCTTGTATGTCCCATAATACTATGAACAGCATGCTATGCACTGCTCACAGAAGAAGATGGTTGACACTGATCTATGATGCGCTGAAGTTCTCCGATAGCTTGCTCATTTCTCACGAGTTTTAAACAACTCCACAGGAAGGATTGTACACTTCCTATCAACTTGTCCTCGTCGCATGTGCCCGATGTGGTAGCCTGCGATATATGTACAGGGCTAATGCCACAAGGTGCTTGCTGCGGTACGCCCCTAGACGGCAGTACCTGCGATCCTGATTGCATAGGGTCATCAAATAAAGTCTTAGCTTCCTGAAATGTCTGTTTATTCTTCTGTAGGTCAAGTGGTGTTGATTTGTTAGGAGCTTTGCACACCCACTCCTGACCTGTGTTCTTTTCAGTATCCTGCGATGTCCCATTGGTGGAAGCACCGCTGCGAGTCACAATGGTTACTCTTGTTTCTGGTTCTTCCTGCTCAGCAGTAATAAGCTGGATGTTCTGGTGTACTGCTGGCTTAGGTTCTCTGATCTTAGCTATCAAGGTAGGACAGTCTTCTATAGTGTGATCGTAAGATTTACAATAGTTGCATGTGGTGGTAGGGCTCTGACAGTCCCTAGCATAATGTCCTAGAACTCCATAGTTGTAACAAGTGACTGTTCCGCGACCATGGCCAAAGCCTCCTCCACGTCCTCATCCTCTGAATCCTCCTCCATGGCCAACATGAGCATGATCGTACTGTGGTCCTGCTGCTGGACCCTGTGTTTCTAATTGGACTCTGTACAAGTCTTTCTTGCTCCCGACCATGAGATCATAGGCTCGACAATCATATTCATCATGGCCTACAGACTTGCAGAAGACACAGTATAAGTTCTTAGGTGTCTGCACGTACTTCTGAAGTAGAGGGCACTAGTGAGGTAGGTGTCCTCTTGTTTTGCATATTTCACACCATGGCCCATGGGTCTATGGTAAGGGGTTAGGAGCCCCAGTTGCTATATGTTCTACAAAGACTGGACAATTATCTTTAGTATGGCCTTGTGCTTTACACTTTACACACCATATGTCTTGCGCAACCTCTTTCCCTTTCTTAAGCTCATGCATCTGTATTGTGAGGTTAGCCAACTGGTTTTGAATATTTGTCATACCTGTGCTGGTTTCAGCTAGAGGTGAAGCCTCTAGTTTCATTGCCATCTCCAATGCATTATCCTGGGTCTGGAGTTTCTGCTACATTAATGGCAGTCTGATGTGAGGGAGCAGGGTTGCAATAAACCATTCTTTATGCTGCTCCGACGCAAACTCAAAGCTGACTTGGTCTATAAGGGCTTTAAATTTCTGATCGAAGTCCCACACTGACTCTGTAGGTAATTGTTTGATGTCTTTGAGCTCTATAATGCACTATGACTCAGACTTAGGTTTCTTAAACTCTTTAATCATGGCAGTCCTGACCTGGACAAGTGTTCTAGGTACCACTGTGGTGTACTTCATATACCATGTTAAGGCTCATTCTCTCAGTGTGGTGACCAACTGTACAAGTTTACTATTATTATCATTGATTGCTTTAATGGTCCACACGGCTTCACATAGAAACCAATGCTACTCTGGGTCCTTTGCCCCTGTACCCTTAAAGATAGGTAGCTTCATATCATCCCCCATTCTATTTCTGATTTGCTGTGTTACTACCACTCGGTGGTGTAGGTGGAGGTGATTTAGCGGTAGTATGTACTGTCCAGGAGCTACTATATGGAGTTCCTACGGGATTGTTCTGAGTCCTGATCTGTTTCTGTGGGGTATAAGGGTGGTAAGGGATACCCACTTCTATTCTTTCTATGGTACTGTGACTCTGTTGTCTAGTATTATCTGAACTGTCTTCAAATATGGGAGATCTGAAATCTACTTTGTATTTCTTTCCACTACGTGTACGTCCAATGTCATCAAAATCACTTTCAAACTCTTGTGACATTACTATATTTACTTATTCATATGAAACTAGATCCATTGTTTCTTTTTCATGTAATAACATCTTAATGGACAAGTTTAAAGATTTTAGGTACTTACCGCGATATCCTTTGAAGAATTACCGCTCATCCTCGCTGAAGCTTTTTCTCTGTTCAACTGCAAACTCTGTGACGAAGCCTTCTAGCACACTCGCAAGCCAGAAGTCTACTGTCCTCGTAATGGGATTATCAAGTTTCTTCACAGTCTGAATCAGCTCCGGTGTCCAGACAATCTTTCTTTTCTTCTTGAATATGCCCATATCAGTCAACTTTGATAACCAGTCATAAATCTCGTTCCCATAGGTCGCAAAAAATATCGTATGCAGGTCTGTAAAGATATGTTTTTGTAACCAGTCCTCTATACTCAGTCTAGGACTCTTGTTCTCATGTTCGGAAAACTCTTTCTCCTTAGACCCAACCCACTCGTTGAGTTCGTCTCTAGTAGGACGCCACTAGAACATCAGTGCTCAGTTTGTTCAAAACCGACAACGGAACCATTTGTTGGTCGCTGGGCAGACCCGGGTTTACTATAATGTACCAACAACACCCCTAGCTCACTGGCCCTTTCGAAAACAGACCACGGAGCGGCCTGAAGTCTCACCCGAAGTGATTCTAATGGTTTTTCCAAAGACTCAAGTGTCTCGACCAGGTTCTGTATAGCGTCTTGTGTGCGTCTCGCAGCTCTTCTCAACCCGCGAGACCTCTCTCTGGGATGTGTAGTTCCTCTTACTCGCGATGAATCTAACCCTTATCACATCGCTTCGTCCTGGGAAACATGTAACTCTCTCCCACGCTTGATCCTTACCCTGCGGTACCACACACCATAGCTCCTCTGATGGTGCGATATCGCCTCCCTGCGATATCCTACCGCTGCGGCTCAACATACTTAGCGTATTGGTGTTCAACTTACAGGACTCAACACACAAGGCTATTTTACACTGCGACTCTTAACTGTCTTGAGTGAAACTTAGACAAACTCTTATACAGAATACTTAAAGACTTCAACTTTCATTTATCCTGTTAATATGCTGCGAACTGAATAACACATACATACATTTACTGTAAGCAAAGTTCACGTAATGAATGATAGATATGACAAGTAAATACAATCACATGAATCAATCACATAACACTCTGATTTTACATGGTTCACTTCCAGGGTAGAAGCTACATCCACAGAACTGTGTTTCTATATTATAACTTGAGAGAGGTACACAGTTCTGCTGCACCACATATGCAGCTAGAGATCTTCTGGGTAACGCCGCACACAGCCTAGAGCCCTTCTCTCTTAGATCTCTTCTCTATATTGCCTTCTTACAATATACTCTCACTCTCTCTCTCTCTCTCTCTGTCAATCCCTGTGGATTGTTACAATACAAAATAACAGTGAGCTAACAGACTACTGGACTCTCAGACTCGCTAATGTCTGAATAGCTACAGGTTACCCTAATAGCTCCAGAAGGACTGACTAGCTAACCTTTTATAATACAAAATACATCCCTTTATAGGCGGCCTGAAGGTCTCGCCATTACAACACTGTGGGCCTGTCCCAACAGTAACCCAAAACCCTAACTAGTGACAGTCGGCATATCTATACTTGGGGTAGTCGCTTTCCATCACACCACTGCTCTCTACAGTATTCCATGCTTCCCGGCGCTGACCATGGGTACTATGTACCGCTTCCCTTCTGTCCTTCGTCTTCAATACCTCGGCCTCATCGCTCCTTTTCCTTTATGAGGGTAGCTGAGCCCTCCTGTCTTCTGCATTGCCTTCAATGCAGTGGTTGAGCTCTCTCTTCTCGGCCGCTCAGGTACTGTCGTCTTTCTTGACTTCTCTGTCCCAACAGTCACGGTTTCTAGCTCTGCTCTATAGCTAGAAACATGCTATGGTGTCGTAGCTTTACCTTATCTCTTCGTCTTCGCCCAAACTGTCTATCCGCCAAAATGGAAGCTTCTCCTGTAGCTGCGGGACTCTGCTCCAACATTACTAATGACTCCTTTCAAGTGCTCCAAGAAACTCATCAATGAGGTGGGTGAAACCAGGATACAGGTATTAGAATTGTTGTGCCATTTAGATCTTCAAGCAATGAATAAAATATTATTGTTGTAGTAAAAGGACAATGAAGATACACACTGAACAAAACAAACCACACAGGAAACATATGAGTATAGCTCAGGTAATTATAGTATTATTGTCATTAATTAAATCCGATGTTACAATAGTTTACATAGGGAATAATTCAAATCTACCAACTGGATGTGATTGTAGCTAACTGACTAGCTAACTCAGGATGTCTTAATCAATATCAGAGTCCAAATGGTTAACTCCATATTTCTAAACAACTCACACAATCAGTAATAAACAATTAACTAAATCTAACTAAAGTGGTAGGTGAGTAAAGGTTCCTAATCCACATGCAACCATGCATAACTAGCGCTAACTGAACTGATTATGATATAACTGAATGTACTTGGAAATTAACTAATCTTAACTAGTTCCAACTCCAACTAATTGAAGGAGGTTGGTTCCAGGACTCTCACTGGCTCCTAAAATCTAGGGATTGGTCTAGGAGGCGCCTAAATTGATGCATGAAAGTGCAGTTAGCCTCTATTGGTGTTCCCCACACTCTAGTAACTGGTACATGTGGCCCCATTAGGCCAAGTGGACCCAATGGTATTATTGGACCCAAAGAATAAAAAACAACTCCTAAGTTAGGCTAAAACAATCTAATAGAAATATTGGTCAAGGGAGGATTAATAATCCTAACACCCCCCCTGAATCCTAACTTGGAAAACTATGGGCATTGGAAACAAGGCCATAATTCACCCATATACAATATAAAATACATAAAGCTGCTTAATACTACAAAGGAAATAGGGGAAAACCTCATGGGAACCCCCCGCCCTCAAACTAAGTAGAAATTGGGAAATACAAGTTAAAACTTGCAAACTCTTTTGTTGCAATTTGCAGCAGTAATGCAGTATTCCGGTTCTTCTGTGCAGCAACATCCTGAATCTATGCATGTGAACCTATGAATCCAAACAAAGTGATTATGTCTGGAGGAATCTTCCTCTTTGGAAGAAGAATATTGTACTCAACTGAAGCATAAATATAAACAGCTGCATGGTGAAAACTGAACCTATGTAGAGCAGCTGAAATCAACTGATGAGAGAGAAAAAGTTCTTGAGAATTTGAACCATGTGAGGAACACTCAATAACCTGATAGATGGAAGCCCTGAACATCAATCCATGTGAGGTTAAATCAACCCCAAGTTTTAGGATCAAGTGTCCAGGCGGATTCAGAATGTCTCCAACTTTACTGGTTCTCCGAGGAGATGAGAATGTGATCAAATAGATATGTAGAGAAGACCTGGAACTATGGAGAGTGAATGCTTGATCTCCTAATATGATATAGCTTCAGAAATAACCAATAAATTACAAAATATGATATCAGCAAACTCATAAGAGAGAACTAACATCGAATCCTCAACAACAAACTTGAAGGAGACTTGCGGTGCTTGATTTGTCACACCAAAATTGATTAAACCAGTTACAAGAAATAATGAAATATCTTGAATCTTAAAACCTAAAACAAATATTATCAGATCAGAAAATAAATAAGATCCAAATAGGTTCATATCAGATCCAAAACTGTGCTCCACCGAGATGGTAGATGCATAATTTTCTCCTTCAAAATTCTGATTTTTGGTGCATGCAATCTTGTAGGAATTTACTGGAAGCTCTAGATTAATGAGAGTGAATGGATCACTCCTATAATATGATATTATTTCCAAAATATCCATGGTATTACTTATCTACACACCAGAAACATCATTGGAGATAGATAAATCAAATCCCTCTTCCTTTTATGAAACAATCACCAGTAAACTATGCATAAAATTTAAAGAATCATTGGAGAATTTTTGCAAAGTATAGAAGGAGAATTTTTTTTTTTAAATAGATTCAATTGTCTTCTTTTGGATCATCCACATGAGGAAATGAGATATCAGAGATCTCATACACTTCTGGAGCAGCAGTAGAAGGAGTCACTCCAAGGAGACTTTCTTCAATTCAAATTGATTGTAGGGAAAATTCTGCTTCTTCTTCATCTTTAACAATTTTCTTTTCTGTAGGAGAGGGAATGAACTCATCATGTTGGATTTTAAAGTCATCTTCCATATGACTTTTAGGTCCTCCTGATAGAGGGAAAGTGATGAATGATTTCCTGGAAGCAACCATGTGGTTGGATGCTCCAGAATCTGTCAAATAAGCCTTCGAGGGAGTGAGGATTGCATGCAAGCATATCCCATCTTCTTTAGTATGATATTCATCATCATTCATCTCTACACCTTGTGGAAGGGAAATATTTTTTTGTACACGTAGATCTTTCAACTGGTCGAGGGTCTTCTTCATGCATGAGTCTTCTAGATGAAAACCCTCACACAATAGGGACACTTTTTATTTTTGGACTTCTTCCTTTTCTTAGAGCTGGAGGCTCCTTCAGAAGTCTTATGATTCTCTTTAGGCTTAGAATTAGTTGCTTTAGGATATTTCCCCTTAGGTCTCCCTTTATCTTTCTCTTTGGTAGATTCTGCCACTAAGAGAGATTGATCTTTGGAATTCTGGATGACTCCCATCCAGATCAACTTCTCTTGCTCCTATATTAAGGACTTGGCAAAGGAATCAAGAGAGGGAATTTTCCAACCAGGAAATGCATCCCTTTTGGAATGAAATATTGAGACATATACATAATACTCAGAACTAAGTCTATTGAGAATGGAGAGCACATTTTTCTCATCCTTTCTTTCTATTTCGCACTATTTGCATTGAAGTGCAAGAGACTTGAATTTAGTAAAGAATTGCTCTATAGTTTCGAAGTTTCTAGGATGTAAAGCTACCAGCTCATTCTCCAGTAGGTGTCCCTAAAGCTCATCTTGTTTTCCAAACAAGTCTTCAAGATTCTCCCAGGCTTCTCTAGGAGTCCTCAAACCTTCAAGGTGGAAGAGGAGATCTCTGGATATATGAGTGCATAGATAACCAAAAGCTTCATCTAAACAGTTCAGAAACTTGTTTTTCTCAACTGGATTATCATGTATTATCCTAGATTGTGCAAGGCTAGCTGCATATATTCCCTCCAATCAAAATAATTGAAGGGTGTAAGGATCCGAGGAGTATAAGGTAGAGAATCCATAATTCTCTTGCTGGAAAAACACAAATCTCCACACAAGCTATGCAACACCTGTGGATTTTCACTACAAAACACTAAAACAGTCAAACTATGTTAGAATCATGCCTTTACCCTTGACATGAACACCTTCTCAGTGTCCATCATGCCCCCACCGTCACTCTGAATAAATTTAGAGGAAGCAAGGAACTCTTTGCAGGACTTTTGTGGAAACCCAACCGATTTTGGTGTTCAATGGAGAGAAACAGACATGAAGCTTGCTTGAGATGGCTCTGATACCATGTTAGAATTTCTGTGGCATTTATATATTCAAGCAATGAGTCAAATATTATTGTTGTAGTAAAAGGATAATTAAGGTACACATTGAATACAAAAAACCACATAGGAAACATATGAGTATAGCTCAGGTAATTATAGTATCATTTTCATTAATTAAATCCAGTGTTACAATAGTTTATATAAGGAAGAATTCAAATCCATTAGGAAATAATTTGAATATACCAACTGGATGTGACTGTACCTAACTAACTATCTGACTCAGGATTTCTCAATCAATATAGGATTCCAAATGGTTAACTTCAGATGTCTAAACAACTCACACAATCAGTAATAAACAGTTAACTCAGTCTAATTGAAGTGGTAGGTAAGCAAAGGCACCTAATCCACATGCATCCATGCATAACTAGTGCTAAATGAACTGAATGTAACTGGAAATAAACTAAGATTAACTAGTTCCAACTCCAACTAACTGAAGGAGGTTGGTGCCAAGACTCCCAGTGACTCCTAAAATATAGGGATTGGTCTAAGAGGCACCTAAACTAATGCATGCAAGTGCATTCAGTGGAAGTTATCCTCTATTAGTGTTCCCCACACTCTAGTAACTGGTACATGTGGCCCCATTAGGTCAAGTGGACCCAATGGTACTAGTGTACCCAAATAATTAAATAAAACTCCTAAGTTAGGCTAAAATAATCTAATAGATAGTTTGTTCAAGGGAAGATTAATAATCCTAACAACAGGGACGTCTAGGTCTATCCTCTGGAATAGATGTGTTGAATTCAACATAGGGATACCTCCAACTAACAAGGAAATGATGTTTCCTTGATTAGAAGTGCGATGGGGATAACCAAAGATGTGGAAAAATAAGGGGAATTTGACACTGAATTGGGAACAAGGGAAGGGGAGTATTAGGGACTCAAAATTCCTTTGTTCATATTATGATGACAGGGCTAACCTGACAACAAATGAAACTGACTCACGGGAAAGGGAACAGAACTATAATACCAGGAAGACAATTGCAATGGGAAATACTAGGGGAGATAACTGGACTAGTGACATCCAGGGGATCCAAGGAAGACTCATCGCAGAGTACTATGAACAAAGGAAACCTAATGGGGGAAAGGTGCCATGATGTGAGATCATATGTGGTGGTGCCTAAAGACATAGTTTGGGCCTTCTTCATAGTTTAAGGAGAACAAAGAAGGGATAGAATTAAGATCGATATGATACAATATCGTCGATTTTTAGTGAGCCCAAGAAGGTAAATGCTCGATGGTGTTTTCATGTTTAGAGAGTTTGAAAACAGGAAGAAGACTCCAATGTGGTATATTTTTCATATGTAGTCTCCTAAGCCCGAAAAAGGATAAAAGTGTACAAAGGAGAACTCTCCGAACTTTGGGGGAAGAGAGACTTCTTTACCATATGTAGTACAACTAGGTTGGAAAAGGTTAAACCTATACTGACTAAACGGTCATTCAAATACTTTTACGATCATGAACGAAATTAAGATTGCTTGGTGATATTTTCTTGATGAGAGGGCTGGAAAAGATATTAAAGACAACTCGTAATGAGAGTTTTTGTAAGTTACGGTCCCAATGTTCGACAAAGAATAAAAGGATACAAAGGGAAATATTCCTAGCTGGAATGTACTAGGGTGGTCATTTTCTTTTGATATTCTACGTGGTCCAATAAAGGAGAAAAATGAGGCCTCATAGATGCCCTTTCGAATACTTTAATGAGCATGAAAGGATACAAGTCTGCTCGGAAGTATTTTCATTCTTTTAGGAGTCAGAAAAGAACCTAACAGAAACTTCGTAATGGTCAGTCAAGCAAGGAGGAAGTGTTCAATGTATGGAAAATGGTTATACTATGAACATGGCCGATAGAGATAACTAAGGAACATTGATGGGTGATCCTTGTGGGATGATGGATGGTGGTAAAATATGGCCAACTATGTAGTATGGATGGAGAAGATGGCTCATAAACATGCCAGTATGTGTGTGGGGTGATTCACATGATGGAACATAAATCAAGGTGACTTCTAGGAAATGGACCAAAAATTCCATGGGAGAGCTCGAGATATGGGTCTCGTCAAAATATAGAGGATGGAAAATAAAACCCGATGGTGTGAATGACGTCTCAAATAGACACCAGATGACTCTGTGGTGCACGAAAGAAGAACTTGACCAAATGGAGGCCTATAAATAGGGGGGGACTTTGATGGCCATCAGTGAAACCATTTAGCGATGTGAGGTAGGATCCATATGGAGAAACCAAGGAAAAAAAATGTGAGACTCATGAAAATAATGGTGGAAAACATAAAACAAAAACTATGACACAAGTGTACTCATGGTGGGTGAATTTAGGAATAGAACCTCTTGAGTTATATCCCATTGCGAGGATTCTTCAAGAGGTGGCCGTTAGAGTCAGCAAGGATATATGCCCCCTTTCCAAGGAGCGATGGATGACATATGGGCCATACCACATGGAATATAAATTCCCTTTCCCTAACTTATCATTGGATTGATCATAAACGAGGACCAGGTTTCCCTCACTAACTTGGTGTGAGGGTGGACGTGGGAGTCAAAATGGGACTTCGAACGAGACTTGGCTACTTCAATCATCTGGGGAGAGGCATGATGGTCCTCATTGGTCTGTTCAAGAATAAGTAGACATTGTTCTAATGTTTATGTATCAGGGAGAAGCTCGATGACAAGGAAAAGTGATTGAATCTGGCATTTAATGGGAAGAACCGACTCCACACCATGAACCAAGTGAAATGGAGTAAAACCGGTGGTTCGTTGATGTCTGGTAGGAACCAAGGGAGGAAAAGAGAAATTGGTTCTAGTTTGATTTTTGTTTGTCCACCATCCGTTGGAGTATGGTTTTGAGGATATTGTTGACAACCTAAACTTGGCCATTTCCCTAGGGATAATATGCAGAGGAATAATGGTGTTAAAATTTCAACATGGAGGAAAGCTCTATCCAAAAAACATCCTCAAAATGAGAATTGTTATATGAGACTAACTATCGGGGACACTGAAATGAGTGATGACATCGTTAAAAAAAAAACATGCCACAGTATCAGCCTTAAGTTGAACGTAGGCATGGACTTAGCCCAGTTGGTGAAATAATCAACGACCACAATAATGTGTTTATGGCTGCCAGCCGAGGGAGGATTATAGGTCATGAAGTTAATCATCCATTTGCAGAAGGGACTGCCTATGATGACATGATGTAATAACGTCGGAGGTGTCCTTGATTTTGGAGAAAATATATGGGAATTGTGGCAATGTTTAACTACGTGGATGCAATCGAAAAAGATGGTGGGCCATAAATAACCGGCGCAGAGGATTTTTTGGACGGTGGCCAATGTTAGCACTATTTTGAGCTAAGTAGTCAGTGGAGGGGGTTAGACTAGTTAAATAAAGAAGAGGGTCTAAAAATTTTCCATATAATATGACCTTAAAGGGTTTTGATGGGCTTCCATATATTTTAGGAAGTTTGTTCATTGCTTTGAAGTGCAAAATTAATAAAAAAATCCCAAATTTTAACCTTGTAAATGTGCCTGAAATAAAAAAAATTTGCTTGAGGTTATATGGTGACAGGAATGGAGGGCCTAGATGCATAGGGGAGAAATCAAAGGATATAGATGATTTTTCCAAAGAAAGATGCATAGTCTAAAAAAAAAATTATATTGGCAGAAGAAGGTTAAATTTCATGCAGGATCAACCGTTGGATGAATAGATGATCGACGGTGCATAAAGTTTTCGCTAAGCGAACTACCAAGGAGGAACAAATGGAGAATGATTGTGAAATATGGTACACCCCTCATATTTCAATGGTTGATATTTGATGGTGTTCGAGATCAACCACAGGAGTGGATTTCACAATCCCAACATGAACTAACATATCAAATTTCCACCTTCGTGAAATCCTGTAAAAGCTGCATATTTCAACGGTTGAGATCTGATGATGTTGAATATCTATGGTTGATATTAATTTCACAATGGTAGCATGCACGGGGTAAGTATATTTTTCAATCCATGAAATCCTATATGACCTGCATATTCCAAAGGCTAAGATCTTGAGTGGAATAGATCTACAGTGGGTATGCATTTCGCAACCACAACATGCACGAAAGAATAAAATTTTTGGGGCCGCGAAATATTGTAGGCCCCACACATTTGAACGATGGATATTTGGGTAGATTTTTAATCCATGGTCCAAGATGATTTCAAAAAAAGAACAATAAAGGGATTAATCACGATGGTGGATTTCAAAATTTGGTAGGACTTGCACCATTGGATGGTTGAGATGCAGGTAAGATTGAAATCTACGACTGAGGATTATTTCACAGTTTTAAGATGTGAGGAGGAATAGAATGGTGGAGGACGTGAAATGAAGTTAAAGGGAAGACAAAATAAAGGGTGAGGATCTAAGCAGGAGCAAATCTACATCCAACGATGATTTCACAAGATGGAGGTGTGATAGAGCTAAACGATGTATACAATGAATGTTGCAGATTTCATCTAGGAAAGTTCTAAGGTTCAAAATCATTTCGCAAGGAAAACATGCTCACTCTGAGTATGGAAAAAAATCTTTGAAATTGGTTAAAGTAAATGAAGACCAATGGCTTAGAAAAGGCCATATCTAGATCAATGGTTACAGTTCAATTTCAAATTGTGATATGCAGTAAGAACATGTGAAGTAATGTTGTAATGGAGGAAAATAGCGGATTAAGTTGGAAAAGGATTGATGACGAAAAATGAATCAGGTAGGATGGAAGGCTAAAGATTGTTGCTATTGTAGAAGATGCAAGATTCATAGGAATATAAAAAATTATAAAAATACCTTGCACGTGAAATTGGGATATTATTTTATTCTCTTGCATTGGAAAACGAAAGCAAAAAACAGTGTAGAAGCAACTAACTCATACGACATCCTTTGGCCACTTGTCAATACACTATGTAGGCCTTTGTCTCTTCTGAAAGTATATAAAATGGCTCAACTTGAAAATGTAGAGGTCCATAACCTAGAATACCATAAAGTTGAGGAGTTGTTTTAAGATAGGGATGTTGAGGTTTTTAACACTATTTTGTTAAATGGAACAATTTACACTATTAAGCAGAAGCTAAAACTGCTTCAGTACCAAGGAACTTCTATTCACAAAGTTTACCAGTCTTACTTCCACCTCTTCACTACTGACCAACCTTGGACTTCCCAGAATTTATTGATTGGTGTGGTGACAATTATTTTCTTTCTGAAAGAGTGATAATGGATATTACCAGCTCTGAAATCCTATGTCCTGTTAATTCTATGGTCATTACAAAAACCCTATTAGTCCATGATGAATTCACCCTGAAATATAAGGATTGCAATGAGGAGTCCATAGTTCAATTCTTTAGAGAGCCTCCAATAGAGAAAAAACAATAGGTCTTTTAGAAATGTTTCAAACTAGATGTCGGGCTACTAGACCAACCATTACCAGTTGATGTCAGCCTTTTTAAAGAAGAAACCCATTGCACTGCAACCCTGTTGAGTCATTTTTTAGGTTTAGACACGGACAAGTATATCACTGAGCCCCTGATGAGTCTATTGTTTGTCTTGAGTACCTTTCGATTTGATTCTTAAGAGATCAAGTCAGTCAATACAAGTTTCATAACTTAAATTTGATGAATTCTTAGCTGAGAACATTCAATCTCAGTTAATGGATTTCCACAAGACCAAGACTTTAGATTTTAGTCTCACTTACTGAAAATATTTCTTTCATTTAAAGAGGAAAATATGTTGCTTCCATAGATGGGACTTATTGAGGAAATGAACATATTTTACACTAAGTTTATGAACTTCCTCATGTCAAAAGTGTATAATGCTATTTTTCAAAAGAAGCTTCCCAGGGTACTACCAGAACTGAGAAATATATTGCAACTTTCTACAGATAAAAGGATAGGTGATTGATTCCTATTTGAGCAAGGAACGATCATTAGGATGTATGGTTTTTTTCATCCACCTCATTTGTTTCCTTCCTTCTTGACTCCTAGAGTGTTCTCAATGAAATTCATTAGACAAAATTTAATAGTGGAGACTTAACACTTCTTAAATTTCAAGAAGTCTACTGAAATCACATTTATCATAAAAAATAAAGCTTCCCTGCCAATGATCTCGAGTTTACTAAAAGAGATGATATTTTTTACAGAACCTGCTGTTAACTATTATCCTTATCATGTTATTTCAAACATAAGAAAATATCTAAAAAGAAATCCTTTTGAGCATTAGGATATTGGTGGATTAGCAGAGGCTTCAAATTGGTCTGATTATCCAAAAGAGACTCCAAAGGATACTGATATGCATGAGGATTCAACTTCTTATGTAAGAGAGATTACTTCATTGCATCCTGACACTTCCAAGTTGATCTCAACAGTTGAGAACATCACACCCTTGGCCAGTCATTCAGAAAGGACTAATAAGCGAGATTTTTCAGATGCTATGGATACTGAAGAAGAATATGTTAAAATTATTTATAATTGCTTAGATGGTATCTTAAAACAATTAGCCACTAAAATACCAATTAAAGAACAACATCCGCAAAACCAAAAGAACACAAGAACACAAAGATTTTCCTTGGGGAAACCTCAAGGGAGAAAACCCCGCAAAACTTCCTTAGTATAGAACTCAACCAGTGCAATGTAAAATCCAGACAACATGTTCTTCCTTCTTCTTGGTGCACTACTACTTCTCTCTCTTGCTAAAACCAGCTTGAGTGAGTGAGTGAAAATGAAGAGGAGTGCCCTCCTATTTATATTCTTATGTTGACTTGACCTCTAACTCAGTGGGGACGAATTCACTAGCTGTCAAGGTCGACTTGTCCAACTAGACATTACAAATAGAATTTATTATGTTGACACTTCGGTACTAATAACCTGAATTACATTCGGAGGTTTACATTACATCCTTTAATGATTCTAACAAGACCAAACTCATCTCCAATAGGAGGAATACAATACAACTAGAATATCTTCCGAAGTTACATTATTTTAACACTCCCTCTTAACTAGGAAGGTATTCAAATGTAGTAGTGACTGCTGCTATTACAACTGTACAATTGACTGGTGAGACTCTATATGTCATAGGAAGTTTTGGTACAACATCATACATCTTCATAATTGATCTCAGCTAGATCTTCTTCTGTAATCATCTTTCTTCAATCTTCTTATTGTCATCTTCTAGAACATATCTTGCATCCATATTTTGAATCATCCATTGGTCATCATCTTCTGAATCATCCACTGGTCATCATTAGTGTGTAAACACTGAACCATCATTTGTATCATCATTTGTATTGTCAGTATTTGAATACTAAACCATCATCATCTGCATCTTCAGTATGAGAATATTGAACCGTCATCATCTGCATATTCAATATGTAGATACCGAGCTATCATCATCTGCATTCTTTAGTATGGGAGTACTGAACCGTCATCATCTTCATATTCAGTATGTAGATACTGAGCCATCATCATCTGCATATTCAGTATGTGAATATTGAACCTTTATCGTCTGCATCTTCAGTGGGTAAATACTAAACCATCGGCATCTGTATCTTCAATATGTGAATACTGAGAATATCATCATCTGCATCATAAGTATGATCAACTGTATCTTCAATATGTGAGTACTGAGTCACCATCATCTATAACTTCGGTATATGAATACTGAAACATCATTATCTGTCTCTTCAATATGGAAATACTTAAGCACCATATATGCATCAATAATGTGTAAGTACTGAAGAAATCAATGTAACATCATTAGCATATTAGTGCTAAGGAACAAATCATCTGTAATGCTAGATCATCATCTGCATTACCACCATAGAGATGCTGGAACATCACAAACATCATCATCAGTATAGAAGTACTAAAACTATTATAGTAAACATCTTAACATTAATCAATCATTAATCAAGCATATTAGCAATCAGTTGTAACCATATAACAACAATCAATTGTAACTATCTCAATAATCATCTCAATAATCAACAGTGTGACTACACTATACACATCTCATCAAGAGTCTCAGCAATCATCATTATAACCAATACCGGCACATACATCTCAATCAGTACAATAGTACTCAACAATCAACATATCAATTAGCAATCATTAGTATAACAATACTGAGCTAACATCTCAACAATCATCAGTATAACAACACTGAGCTAACATCTCAACAGTCATCAATATAACCATACTGAACTAACATCTCATTAGTCATCAGTATAATAATACTGAACTATCATCTCAACAATAATTAGTATAAAAATACTGAACCATCATCTCAACAACCATCAGTATAACAATACTAAGCTCATCGATATAACAATACTGAACTACACATATAAACATATCAATGCTGAACCAATCATCTCAACAACCACTACTATGACAATACTGAGCTAAATATTCATCAATATAATAATACTGAACTACACATATCAATAGTATAGAAATGCCGTAACAACCATCCCACCCTCTAACCATCTTGAAGTAGCATCATAGTGAGGTCTCTGGTAGATCCACCCAGGAATTTTGTCTAACGTACTAATCCTTTCTAGCCAACAAGCCTAGTTAGACAAATGGATCTTCCTGGGGACCAAAAAGCCTTGTCCTGGCTTAAAAACCCACTTGGGTTAAATTGATCTAGCTAGACATACTAATCCCCCTAGGATCAACAGCCCTTGCCTGACTAACCCTTTCGGGCCAAATTGACCTAGCCAGACTTACCCTACTCTAGACTGAGCTACTCACCACTACATCCTTCTTCCATCTACTGTCACTCCCTCTTTTGAGAGAGTTCCTTCCGGACACCACCAAGCTTGTCTCAAAAGTATTCAAACTTTACATGATACAGAGGCTTAGTCAACGCATCTGCCACTTGTTCCTCTGTAGGAACATACTTGGGATTTATAACTCCTTTCTGAACCATCTCTCGAATGAAGTGATACCTTACTTCAATATGTTTTGACTTATCATGAAACACTGGATTTGCTGTCATCTTGATACAACTCTGATTATCACAAAGGATATCAATAACATCTATCTCTTCATCAAATAAACCTTCCAACATCTTGCGAAGCTATACTGCTTCACTGCAAGCTGAACAAGCAGCAATGTATTATGCTTCTGCTGTGCTACATGTAATACTGGTCTTCTTTTTTTACTAAACCAAGAGATCATTCATGATCCTAAACTAAAACATCCACCTGAAGTACTGTTTCTGTCTTTAGCACTTCCTGCCCAATATGAGTCTATGAACCCATGTACATTGATCTCGTTGTCTGAGGGGTATCTGAGCCCATAATCTAAAGTTCCTTTTAGATACCTCATCACATGTTTTTCTCCTATCATGTGAATATTCTTGGGATTCACCATGTACTGACTTATTTTATTTACAGCAAAACAAATATTAGGTCTTGTATTGGTTAAGTACATCAGTGAACCAATAATATGTCTGTATAGAGTATCATCTATAACTTTCAATGTATCATCATTTAGTAACTTCAATTTTGTTGTCATCAGAGTGGTCATAGCCTTACAATCTAGCATTCCAAACCTCTTCATAATTTCTACCGTATATTTCCCTTGGTTTAGGAAAATCTCATCTGAGGATTGCTAAACTTCAAGACCTAGAAAGTAGTGCATCATTCCAAGGTCTTTCATCTCAAATTCTGCAGCCAACTTCTTCTTGCATTCAATGATGAGTTTATGTTCTCCTGTTAGGAATAAATTATCCACATGTAAAAGTAGTATCAGAAGCCCATCATTCTCAACCTTATAGTAAAGGTTAGAATATGCCTTACTCTTGGTAAAACCTAAACTCATCAGGAATACATCTATCCTTCCATACCATGCTCTAGGTGTTTTTTTTAACCCATATAATGCTTTCTTGAGTTTGCATACTTAAGCTTCTTGATCATCGGTCTCGAAGCCTTGCAATTGTTAGATATACACTTCGTCTTCTATCAAGCCATTTAGAAAATTTGTCTTCACATCCATTTGATGTAACTTCCATTTATTCTTGGCTTCCAAGGCAAGGACAATTCTGATTGAAGTGTACAAAGCTATTGAAGCAAAAGTCTCTTCATAGTCAATTCCTTCCTTTTGGGAGAACCCTCTTGCTATGAATCTTGCCTTGTGGAATGCTTCATTTTGAAGATCCATTTTGAGGATACCATTGATTTGAATTTTGGTCTTGGGGATATTTCCCACACATCATTATTTATTATGGATTGGTATTCCTCGACCATTGCATCAACCCATTCCTTTTGTTTTATTGCATCTTCAAAACAAGTTGGTTCTTTATCAACTAGATCACTCATCAAGGCCATATAGCTGGGATATGACTTTGGATTCTTTCTTTCTCTAGTGGTTCCTTTTAAAATACCAAGACTTTTTGCTTCTTCAATTACCTCATGAGCCCATGATGGCTTTATATTTTGAGAAATCATTTCATGGTAACTTCTTCAGGAAACTGAGGTTCAGTCATGTCATGATCCTCAGGTATCTGACTTTCTTCTTCATTTCTAGCTGGTTTAATATTCTATGTAGCTTTAATAGTTTCATGTTCCTCTTCATATTCTCTATCTTTCTTTGAATTTCTAAAATCCAAGTCTTCGTCAAATGTACATCTCTGCTAATCTCAATCTGACGGTATCCTGGGATATAGATCCGATAGGCTTTTGTGTAATGCCCGATTTTGACCCCGTTACATTAAATGTATATGATGTATATATTGTAATGATCATGGTGTGGAGCTAAAGGCCAAGGCCCCGCCGTTGATCGGTTATGCTATGTTTTGGGATTTAAATTGTCACTGATGGTATATCGGGGCATGCGGCATATGTTATGATGGTCATCATGTTAAATATGCATCTATAATAAAAATAAACACAACCAGCTACGGTCGCGGAAACCAAATCGAATGGGGCATGATTTCCTAAGGATAAGGCGGGGGGGATATTTAACCTATGGGTCAATGGGGAAAAGCCAAATGTCTATGAGAAGACCCATCAAGCTGTCAACTACCTTTCTTGTCTTTTTGTCCAATCATTTATTTCTGCCAGAATGTGGTTGAATTAGTTATTGCATGGAATAGAAAGAGTATGGGCAAAGAAATTCGAATTGGGCAGAGACCCATTTTTGAAAAACGTGTTCTAACTTCCTTGGCAAGGAAAATGCCCAAAAACATGGGCCATTCTGCTAGGCATTCACGTTTTTTAGTTTTCCTCACGTTTTGGGAGCAGCTGGAGTTTTTCCTGTGTTTTTCCTTCCACGTTTTTGGCTGTTGGTTTCATTTTTCCCATGAATTGGAGGTCGTTTTTGTAGTGCCAGGGACTGGGTTGTCCTCCTTACGTTTTTGGAGCTGCTGGTGCATTTTCCATTCACGTTTTTGGAAGTTTCATGTGTTTTTACCATGGCTGTGAAGGGCCATTCACGTTTTTTACTGTCTCAGCGACTATTGGCCTCACGCACAGGCTATTTGGGACGTTTTTCCCTGCTGAGAGTTGTGCTCACTGATAAGCTTCAGGGCTGTGTCTTTTTCTCCATATTGTGATCCGTTTTTGCTGTTACGTTTGGGGCTGTGTAATTCGTTTTTCCCTGTTTAAGCTGTGAGAGCTGAATTGATTGCCTGAGTGCAATTGTTGGTCTTTGGACTGTGTGAGGAGTAAGGGTGTTGGCTTGGTTGCTTGATAAACCTGGTGCTAGAAACCACACAGACAGAGCTAGAGGGCTGACCTTCTTCTCCATCACCCCTGAATAGCACTGGAAGGGAATGCAGGGCCTGAGGGACTGTGTAGCAGAGAAGGGACCGATTCCTTGTGTTGGGTGTGGATGGGTGTCTTAGAGGTCAGGCTAGTTCGAGTGTAGGTGTTCTTGGCTCTGTAATGAGCTCACCAGCTTAGCAAATTGCCTTCATCAACTCCTTAATGGCCTGATAAACCCAACTTGGTTGGCTTGGCTGTGTGTTTTTGTGTATCCTGGCTATGTGTAAGCCTGCTAGTTCCCTTATTCCTTGGAGAATCATGCCCAGCTCGGGGGTGGCAGCGTTGCTGAGAGATTGAGGAGCACGCTGGCCTATGGTTGGGTGGAACGTTGCAACGACGTAGCTGGTTGCGGNAACTTGGTTGGCTTGGCTGTGTGTTTTTGTGTATCCTGGCTATGTGTAAGCCTACTAGTTCCCTTATTCCTTGGAGAATCATGCCCAGCTCGGGGGTGGCAACGTTGCTGAGAGATTGAGGAGCACGCTGGCCTATGGTTGGGTGGAACGTTGCAGCGACGTAGCTGGTTGCGGAGCAAAGCTTTCATAATATAAGTAATCTTGTGCATTTTACCTCTGCAAATCTATAATTACTGTTAATTAAATAGAAATGAACATGTTGAAATAATGATTGTGTGAATGCATGTTGTTTCCGCTGTGCAAGATGAATTAATTCAGCTGTGTATGATGAACAATTGTATATGTGCATGTTTTTGCTTCAATGCATTCTACTTCAGCATTATGTTTTGCCATTTTACTTCCTGTACATGTTCATGAGGTTGTTAGTATGCTTGGTTAATGCCATGGATCGCGTCCTCCTTGTCGGTCGGAGGCACGGGGACGTGACAAAAATAGTATCAGAGCCCATGTTGTAGCAATGGGCCTCTATGGGCTGAGGAGGAACAACTGACAGAAGTGTATTTCATTCTGCCCAGTCGAACCAATGGAAGACTGTGAAAATTTTGAAATTGGGAAATTTTTGTTGAAATGTTGAACAGTCGGAAGGGTAGGAGAAGTAAAGCTTCCACCGTTGCGGAAGGTCTCAGGAAGTTCCTGTCCGCTGTAGCGGAAGGTTTCGTGAAGTCCCTGTCCGCTGTTGTGGAAGGTTTCACGATCTTCCCATCCACCGTTGCGGACGGCAAAGTGATTCGGCAGCCGATCGTAAAGTCACCCGATCACCGGCGCCACAGAAAAGTTGAAAATCGGCTAAGTATGGGATGGTCGGGCCATCGGAGGAAGTGAAATTCCGCCATTGCGGATGGATCAGTGAAGTCCCTCGCCCGCTGATGCGGACTGCGAATCGCTTCGGCTTCCGATTCGAAAGTCCGCCGACAGCCGACACAGTAAAAGAAAGATTGAAAATTTGGCTAAGTGTCGAAACGATCGGAAGGGAGAGTGGTCCGACGTCCGATGTTCCGAGAGTCCGCCGACGTCCGATGTTCCGAGAGTCCGCCGACGTCCGATGTGATTCTAAGCGCCGATCGGAAGAGTTGGCGAAGTGGGCATTCGCCGTTGCGGACGGATTGATGAAGTCTCTCGCCCGCCGGTGAATCAATCTGGCTTCCGATTAAGAAGACTGTCGACGCCGCAAGAGAAAGTGCGCCGATCGGAAGAAGAAAGGGAAGAAGCATCCGACGTTGCGAAAGGTTGGAACTTCCGGGGGAGCCACCGTTGCGGCTGTGAAGATGAACAGACCACCCAATTTCCAAAGGCTTCCAACAGCCGATTCGGCGGAGGAGAGAATGGTAAAGGAGCCGATTCGACGGAGGAGAGAATGGAACCAGAGCCGATACTGCGGAAGGAAGGATAGTTTTGGGGGCCGATTTCAACTGTTTTTAAAAGGATTTTTCAGCTGTTTTCAAGGGAATTTTTAGGGTTGAAAATAAGGGAAATTGGCAGCGACCTTATGCGCCAGATTGCGCGAAAACAATGATTTACAAAAAACAAAAAACAAAAACCACAAGGGGGCAAGCCCCCTTGACCCCCGTCGTCCCCCTCAGACAGTTATTCCTTGAGGAAGAAAATTCTATGTTGGGAAAATTTGTTATTTTATGAATATTCCAAGAGAAGGTAAGTAATGTTGATTTGTATCAATGTATGCATCTAACATTTGTGTTATTAACACGTTTGCAGAATCATAAGTTACTCTCAAGGGCAGTATTCCAGGTAGTGCAGTTTGACAAGTAAGTGGCAGTTCAGTATGAGAACCCATGACGGGTATGATGCTCAAGATTTTGATGAGCATGCCCGAGATGCCATGGGAGAAAATGTTCGTAATAGGAATGATGACATAGAGTCAAATGGAAGGAGATTCCAAGAGACCCCGTCAGATGTTGCAACTACTATGAGAAGCCTAATAAAATCCCAAGAAGAGCAGCATCAGCTGAATGCTGCAATGTTGCAGAGTTTGACAGACTTGCATAAGAAGATAGACTCTGGGCAAGGTACAGCAAGACCAGAAGGCAGTAAGAGCAGTACTAGGAGAAGGAGAAGGACTTCTAGTGGTTCATCTGATTCCGAAGAATCCAGCGGGGATTCAAGTTTTTCTTCTCATAAAAGAAAAAGAAAGAGACACCACAGGGATCGCTCTCGAGATGAATTCAAGAAAGCTAAACCTCCTACGTTTGATGGTGAGATAAAGACTGGATAAGAGGCTGAAGCTTGGCTTCTTGGTATTAAGAAGTACTTTCAAGTGCATGACTATTCGGGAAACATGAAGGCAAGAGTTGCCACAGTCAATCTGAATGGAAGAGCATCCATTTGGTGGGAACACTTCAAGAAAGTAAAGAGGATCAGTGAAAGGAGACTGAAGTGGAAACAGTTCAAGAAGTATTTCAAGCAGAAATACCTATCTGACAGGTATTATGATGACAAGATCAAGGAGTTCCATGAGCTAAGATTGGGACAGCAGACCATGGAAGAGTATGCAAATAAGTTTTTGGAGCTATTGAGGTATGTCCGATACATCAGAGATGAAAAATTAAAGGTCCAGCGCTTTCTGAGTGGATTACCTCAGTCTTATAAAGATAGAATTGAGTTTTATGAGCCTAGAACTCTTGAAGAAGCAATAAGGAAGGCTAATTATTGCTATGAGCAAAGCAAGGGTAAACCTGATTACAATAAGGCATGGAAGGACAAGAAGAACGAGAAATTTGACCAAACGAAGAAAGGTTTCAAACCTTCTAACTTCAGGAATCAACAAAAGCAGCCATCTCAAGCTGCCAGTAAGCCAATTGGAGTGACAGGAGAAAAGCCTAAAGATCCACAACAGAATAGAGGGCCACTTCAATGTTGGAAATGTGGAGGACCCCACATGCGCATAAATTGTCCACTCGAGAATGAGAATGCAAGGCCGACTTATAACGTTCAAGAAGCAGAAACGGTGGGTCAAGTAGCAAGGGCAGTTCCTAGGATTTATGCAGCATTGGAGGACCATCAAGCAGATCACCAGTCAGCTGTGGTTGAAGTAGCAGGTAAGATTGCTGAGCAATCTGTTTCTATTTTGATTGACCCTGGTTCTACTCACAGTTACATTACTCCTAGAATAGTGGATATTTGTGCTTTTAAGAAAGTAAAGCATAGGAAGTCTTGGTTAGTTCAGCTAGCCACTGGAACTAAGAGAAAGGTCAGTGAAATGGTAGAGAAATGTCCATTGGTCATGAATGGATTGGTCACTTGTGTAGATCTGAATATTCTACCGCTTGGTTCATATGATGTCCTCATTGGAATGGATTGGTTAGAAGCTCATAGGGTGAAGCTTGACTGTTATAATAAGACTTTTGAATGCCTGAATGAAGAAGGGAACCTAGTAGTTGTGAAAGGCATTCCAAAGGTGATTTCAGTGAGGCAGGTTTCAGCTATGCAATTGAAGAAGTTCTATAGGAAGGGTTGCCAGTTGTATGCAGCTCAGATTTTGGAGGAAATGAGAGATAAAACTCCTAGGTTGGAGGACTATCAGGTGTTACAGGAATTCAGGGATGTGTTTCCTGATGAGATTCCAGGGCTTCCTCCAAAGAGGGACATTGATTTCACAATTGAACTTGTGCCAGGAGCAGCACCAGTGTCCAAGGCACCCTACAGAATGAGTACACCAGAGATGCTAGAATTGAAGATGCAACTGCAAGAGTTGTTGGACAAGAAGTATATCTGACCGAGTGTATCCCCTTGGGGAGCACCCGTTCTGTTTGTAAAGAAGAAAGATGGTACAGTCAGGT
>LPNX010305281.1:102270-114826 GCA_001517045.1 Pseudotsuga menziesii | reverse complement strand
TCAGCATTATGTTTTGCCATTTTACTTCCTGTACATGTTCATGAGGCTGTTAGTATGCTTGGTTAATGCCATGGATCGCGTCCTCCTTGCCAGTCGGAGGCACAGGGACGTGAAATTTTGACTGTTCACTATATCCCACAAACAATCCCTTCTTTCTTGAAGGTTCTAGCTTAGTTCTTTTCTCCTTGTGAATATGAAAATACACAGGGAAACCAAATATCTTTAGGTGACTTACCTCAAGCTTTTCTCTGGAGAACATTTCTTCTAGAGTTTTGTTCCCAAGGGCACCGTGGGAGATTTCATTATGTCCATATATTGTTGTTCTGGCTGCTTCTGCCCACAGGTACATTGATAGACATTGATCACGTATCGTGGATTTTATTGCTTCCATGATAGATCTATTCTTTCTTTCTACAACACCATTTTGTTGAGGATTGTAGGGAATGGTGAGCTCCCTCTTAATCCTAGCTTCCTTATAGAAATCATTGAATTCATTTGATGTGAACTCTCCTCCATTATCTGATCTTAAAATTTTTATTTTCCTCTCAGAGAGGTTTTCTATTAGGGCCTTAAACTATTTAAACCTTTCAAACACTTCATCATTCTTTTTCAAAAAATATATCCAAGTCTTGTGGGAGTAGTCATCAATAAAGGAAGCATAGTAAACATAGCCGCTTAATGAAGTTGTTTGCATTGGCCCACATATATCTGAATGGATAATATGCAGGATCCCCTTTGCTTTATTGTCACTATAGGGATTCTTAGTATTCTTTCCTTGTGTGCATCCTTTGCATACACCTTCATGTTCTATCTAAATTTATGGTAGACCAGTCACAACCTTGCTTACTATTGGAAGAGCTTTGTAATGAACATGAGCAAGCCTTTTATGCCAAGGCTCACATGGATTTATTGTACTTGTTGCTAAAGCTGAATATGCATTTCCCTTCAGTTTGTATAGTCCTCCTTCTTCAATTCCAATTTCCGCTGCATCATTTATGGTCTTTCCTTTTGACCACATGAGAAATTTTCCATCTTATATGAAGGCAACTCTGAGAAATTTTCCATCTTATATGAAGGCAACTCTGAATCCTTTCTTGTCCAAGGCTGAAATAGACAAGAGTTTCTTCTTTAGTCCAGGGACATATAGGACATCCTCCATATTCATGGATTTTATAGAATCCAACTTATAGGATGCTTCTCCCGTTCCTTTAATGGGATACTGAGAGTCATCTCCAAGAATTACTTTGTGTGGTGAATATTTTTTTACAAGGCATGATAGTGAGTCTTTGTAACCTGTCATTTGTTTGGATGCACCAATGTCTACTAACCAGGTGTCATTTCCTGGTGAGACTGATCCTGTTAGGGAAAAAATCATTACATATTCTTCACTGGATTCTTCATCTTTCTTTGCTTCCTCTTCTACTTCTTGATCACTATCTTCAGTAGCATGGGCTTGGAACCTTCTCATATTTTTAACTCTTTATGCTTTCATGGGACAGTTGATGGCAATGTGTCCCATCTTATGACAAGTGAATCACTCATAATTTGAGAAGTATTTCTTAGGTCTTTTGAACCCTTGAGTCTTGTGGGGATGATCATAGCTCTTTCTTTTGTGTTTTCCTTTGGTATGGGATGTCAAGGCTTGATATTCATTTTCATTTAGATTCACTTCTCTGAATAAGATTATTTCTTCTTCTTGAAGACATTCTTCCCACATCTTTCTGAATTTGTTAGCTTTCTTCTTTAGAAGAATCCTCAAATAAAAGCCTCCCAATCTCTTGGAAGACCATTTAGGGTGGTCATCATAATTTATGCTTGTTCTACTGTATCACCAATGGCTTCTATCCAATCTTTAATTTGAACCACTCTTGAAAAATAAGATTGTATAGTCTTTGACTTTTGAGCCTTCACACTTTTGAGGTGATTCCTTAGAGTCATCTTCATGTTGATATTTCTCCCTTCAAATAGAATGGAGAGGGCATAAAACATTTATTTTGGAGTTTCTCTTGATGATACTTGAGAAATCAAGTTATCCTTGATGGAGTCAGCTATGATCCTTTTGGCTATGATCATATCCTTCTTATGCTTGGACTTATATTCCTCCTCTTTTGGTTCTTTCACTTCCTCCTTCACAAATTTGTCTAGATCATTCTCTTGTAGTATGAGCATGATCCTATACTTCCATGCTCTGAAGTTTTCAGCTCCTTCAATCGTTTCACCTAGCTTGGTGCTCTTAGTCATCTTCAACAGAATGAGAACTTCAAATAGAACTGGGAGGAAGAGTACTTACTTGAAGAAAATAGTTTCCCACTGACCTCCTTCTGGAAGACTTAGGGCTTGATGTAGAAACCCTAATGTCTCAACTAGAAACACTAATAGGGTTGAGAGGTGGAAAATATGTGCCTTCCTGAGGCAAGGTATACTGTATCTTCTTTTTTTCTGAGATTGATTATGAAACCTTGGAAAAACTGAAACGCTAGTTTGTCCTGGTAACAATAATAGGTCCAAAATTGAAAATTCATGAAATTCAATTCTGTCACCATAGAAATATGAACCCTTCAGAGGTGAGTTGGATGAGCCCTCTTTTTTGGTTGAATTGTCGAGGGATTTGTTAAGAACAACAAACCCTAGTTGTGCAGTGTCTCCTCTCAGGGTGGCTCTGATACCATGCTAAAATTATTTATAATTGCTTAGATTATAACTTAAAAAAATTAGCCACTAAAATATCACTGAAAGAACAACATGCAGAAAACCATAAGAACACAAGAACACAGATATTTTCCTTAGGGAAACCATAAGGGAGAAAACCCCACAAAAATTCCTCAGTATAGAACTCAACCGGTGTATTGTAAAATCTAGTCAACAACTTCTTCCTTCTTCTTGGTGCGCTACTACTTCTCTCTCTTGCTAAAACCAACTTGAGTGAGTGAGTGCAAATGAATAGGAGCGCACTCCTATTTATATTATTTTGTTTACTTGACCTCTAACTTGGTAGGGCTGACTTCACTAGACACTACAAATAGAATTTATTATATTGACACTTGGGTACTAATGACCGGGTCTTACATTCAGAGGTTTACATTGCATCCTTCAAAGATTCTAACAAGACCAAACCCATCTCCAATAGGAGAAATACAATACAACTAGAATATCTTCTGAAGTTACATTATTTTAACAGAAGATACTGCTAGGACTCCAAAGAAGCAGAAGAATGAAGAAGAAGGACAACTTGTCCAGAATATAGAAGAAGAAAATTGAAAGAAAAATATGAAAGTGACAAGGCCTGTGTTTGAGGTGAAGGAGTATGCATTTGCTGATACACAAACTCACTCCACATCTCATTTCAAAAACAAGATAGAATTGTTGGAGAAATATAAAGAAACCAGATATATGACTTCAAAGGAAACTTTGGAGTTGTATTCACAAGTAAGGAAAATATCTCATCAAGATGTATCCCTTGTTTCTATTAGAGATTATTCCTAGAATACTTTGAAATTGGCCTTGGAAACCAAGAATAGAGTTTCTGAAATGAACATGGACTTGGAAATTATCCCTATCTTTGACATGATACATTTGCACAAGAAAAGTTGTAGACCTGTAAGAGAAAAATTGAAAATAAGTTTAGGAAAGAAAAGGTGGAGAACAGGGCTCACCAGGAACAAATAAAGAAGATATAGACATATCTACTCGCTATTGAGAGCCAACCCAAAAAGGGAGCATGGATACAAAAGTTGCTGAATGAAAAGGAGAATGCTATCCAATTTTTGAAAAAGAAGCTAAAAATGCCTGCTACACAGCTGATACAGGGACCTGAATTAGCTGAAATAGAGAATGAAAAAGAAAGCTAGAATAATGCGTCAATTGATTGCAAAGATAAATTATTGAAATTTGTTGATAAAGAGAAACAATGGTAGAAATACATGGCTATGGTGGTAGAGAGTGAGAAGTCTATGTAAGGAAAATTTGATGAAATGGAAAAGAAGATGTAGGAGAAAGAAAAAGAGTTACAAGACAAGGAAAAATAATTAGATTTGATAATTATTCCTACTACAGTTGAATCCAGTGAACAAACAATTGTCTAGGCTATGTCACAAGTTAGACTGAAATATTTACAACTAACTGGATTGAAAAATCAAAATAAAAACCTGGAAAACCTGTCATTGCAAATATAACAAGAGAGAAAAACTTGGGAAGCCAAGTATCAAGATTGGGAGGCCAAATACCAGGAATTGCAAACCAAAAATGATAAATTTATAGTAAATGAAGCAAGTAACAGGTCAATTTCTAGTACAGGGGGGAAAACATATTATTTGGGATGCCATCATAGAGGAAGTAGACAAATTCAGACCCTACATTGACTATGTATTGGATAAAGAAGTGGTGATACATTCATCCAGGAAAATTATGGCACTAGCCAGGGAAAAATTGAATAAAAATCCAGTTGACTACGCCAATAACACCATCAAAGTCTTGAATGGTTTATATGACGATGAATTGAAAAAAGAAAACATCAAGGATATAATATCAATTATTTCCTGGGCTAGGAAGGTAGTGAATAAGTATCACCATTTAGACACAGTCTAGGCCAAAGTTGACATTATGGCACATCAAGTAAAACTTTTTATTGTTATGTTTGATCCTTTATTTAAGAAAGGACTCCCATTCTTTTGGGAAGAAAAAGGTGCAATGTTGACTCAGAAGGAATACCATGAAAAGATGATCGAATGCAGATTAAATCACACCAATTTTGCTAACATGAACCAATCATTATTTGGCACAATGATTGTTGATAAATTGGCTTATGAATTATTATTATTATTTTGCTTTTAAAGAGGCATGTGTACATATACAAAATTATTCTTACATGGATCATATTGAATTGTGCGTATTGGCAAAGGAAATGTCTATTTTGGAGCTACCTTCTGTAGACCAATGGAAGACAGTAGAAAAGTTCAAGAGATCCAAGTACACGTTGCACACTTGAAGACATGAATATCGTGGATATTTAAATGTTGAAGAGTAGTTATTAGACACTAGTTTGTTTTCTAGATGTTGTTAGTAGTTAATAACTGTCGATTGACACATGTAAAGGAATTTATGCCTATTTTTAGCAGTTAGTTTTATTTAAGCTCATGGATCAATTGTATAAGAACCTCTAAGTTGTATGGAAAAAGGATTGGAACCCATGATATTTTGAGTTATGTATTTTGATAAAATTGCAGAGTTGAATGTTGTCCTTTCATCAAAGATTCATGTGTTATTTCTGATTACAAACTGTACTTTCTCTTCCTTGTGTATGTTTTCCTATTTTACCTTCCATTATGTTTTCCTTCATGTCTGAAATGAGTGTTTAATGGTTCATACTTCATATATGTATATGTTATGGCTATTATTTGTTAGTTTTTCAATATTCAAGCTAGCATTATGTTAGGATCTTTAACTGAGAGAACAACAAGTACAACAATCAAACAAAAGAGACAATGAACACAGTGTTTTTCCTCGGGGAAACCATAAATGGAGAAAACCCCACAACTTCCTCAGAGATAGAATCAACACAAAGGTAAAACCACAAAACAGTAAGATGCACTCCCGATAGCAATAACCTTCTTCTTCACTAGCCCCAGTGTCTTCTCCTTCCTCAACTATGCACTAAACTTGAGTGTGTAAGTGATGTGTGGTAAATAGAGAGTCCAAATCTCTATTTATACTAATCCCAACATGACTAAAACCCTACTAGGGCTGACCTCTATGAGGAGAGTCTAATAACCCTAGTGCCTCGGAACTGCAGGGACTTTAACCCTTAGACAATTGGAGGGTTACCCACAATCACTTGACATGACTTGTTTATATTATTGATTCTCCCGATCGGAGCATCGGGGCATGACATAACATGATAACATCATGAAATAAACATTGGGTTATAATAGATAAGAAATACAAGTGAAATACATTCCGAAGTTACAATTACATCAACACTCCCTCTTAACTAGGAAGGTATTCTCTCGACACAATTTTCATCACTGGTATTCTTCTCTGTATCAACTGGATTATCTTGTCATCTGCATCTTCAAGTATTCTTCGTCTTCAAGTCATCTTTAATTTGGATCTGGATCATCACTTAATCTATATCATCGTCACTGGATCATACTCGATCTGGAACATCGTCATTGGATCATACTCGATCTGGAACATCATCACTGGATCATACTCAATCTGGAACATCGTCACTGGATCATACTCAATCTGGAACATCGTCATTGGATCATCATCACTGGATCTGGATCATCATCACTGGACTGGATCTGGATCATCACTCAATCTGGATCATCACTGCTGGATCTGGATCATCACTCGATCTAGATCATCACTGCTGGATCTGGATCATCACTCGATCTGGATCTCTCGAAGTCATCATAACTGGATCTGGATCTTCTCTATTCATCATCATATGTGCTATCTCATGATTCTTCTCGTCATGGGAAGTTCTACAGAGCCATCCTTCTTTCATGCTGACTGTATTCCTACCTCCTCGTAGGTCTTTGGTAGCCCTTATATCTAACCTACTCGTCAGAATGGCGGGGGGCCTTACATTTGACCTACTCGTCAGAATGGCCAGCACTCACATTTGACATGGAAGGAACCTAATCCTTTAGCCATGATATAATGGCACTGCCCTTACATCTGGCCTACTCGTAAGAATGGCAGTAGCCCTTACATCTGACCTACTCGTTAGAATGGCTAGCTCTCACATCTGTCATGGGAGGAACTTAATCCTTTAGCCATGAACAGAATGGAACTGCCCTTACATCTAACCTACTCGTCAGAATGGTGGCAGCCCTTACATCTAACCTACTCATTAGAATGGCTAGCTCTCACATCTGTCATGGGAGGAACTTAATCCTTTAGCCATGAACAGAATGGCACTGCCCTTACATCTGACCTACTTGTCAGAATGGTGGTAGCCCTTACATTTGACCTACTCATTAGAATGGCCAGCTCTCACATCTGTCATGGGAGGAACTTAATCCTTTAGCCATGAACATAATGGAACTGCCCTTACATCTGACCTACTTGTCAGAATGGCGATATCCCTTATATCTGACATGGGAGGAACTTAATCCTTTAGCCATGAATAGAATGGCTCATCCCTTATATCTGACCTACTCATCAGAATGGCTATGAATCTTAGTACTCATATCTGTCAAGGAAGGAACCAATCCTCTCACCATGATAGAATGGATCAGCCTTTATATCTGACCTTCTCGTCAGAATGGCTATGGGACTCATCACTTTCCCTTGGAATAAACTTCTATTTGGAGAACACCAAGCTTCTCCCTGAAGTACTTGAACTTCACCCTAGCCAATGGCTTCGTCAACACATCAGCTATCTGTTCCTCCATCACAACATACTGGAGCTTCACTACTCCCCTCTACACCATATCCCTGATATAGTGATACTTGATCTCGATGTGCTTCGACTTGTCGTGGAACACTGGATTCTCTGACAACTTCACGTAACTTTGGTTGTCACAATGTATACAAGTAGCATCCATCTGGAGATCAAATAAATTGGATAGTAGCTTTCATAGCCATACTGCCTCACAACTAGCTGAACAAGCTGCGACATACTCTTCTTTAGCTATACTCAGTGCCACACAGGATTGCCTCCTGCTAAACCAAGAGATCACACTTGATCCCATACTGAAGCAACACCCTGAAGTTCTCTTCCTATCGATGGAGATGCCTGCCCAATCTGAATCAACATAACCCTCCAAGTTAATCTTCTGATTCGAATCATACTTGAGCCCATAATTAACTGTACCCCTTAGGTACCTCAAAATATGCTTTGCAGCAATCAAGTGAACATTTCTTGGATCTGTCAAGAACTGGATCAAGGTGTTCACAGCAAAGCAAATGTCTGGTCTCGTGTTCATCAGGTACATCAAGGACCCAATCATGTGACGATACATCGTAGCATCAACCGACTCTGATGAAGCATCACTCAATAGCTTCAGGTTTGATGCCATAGGTGTGGCCATAGCCTTGCAGTCCATCATCCCAAACCTCTTTAGGATATCTATTGCATACTTCCCTTGTCCAAGGAAGATTCCATCTGTACTCTGCCACACCTCCATACCTAGAAAATAATGCATCATACCCAAGTCCTTCATCTTGAACTCGACAATAATATTTCTCTTCGTATCAGCAATCAACCCATCCATACCTGTCACAAATAGATCATCTACATACAGTAGAAGCATCACTGGGTTTCCATATTCAACCTTGTAGTAAAGGTTGGAATCTGCTTTACTTTTGGTAAAGCCCAAACTAGATAGAAAGTTGTCAATTCTATCGTACCATGTCCTGGATGCCTGTTTCAAACCATATAGGTCTTTCTTCAATCTGCACACATGAGACTCCCTATCATGTGTCTCAAAACCAAGTGGTTGTTCCACATACACTTCCTCTTCCACTACACCATTCAAGAAAGCAATCTTGACATCCATCTGGTGTATCTTCCATTTCATTGCTGCAGCCAAAGCAAGTACTGATCTGATGGAAGTGTATCTGGCTATCGCTGCAAAGGTTTCTTCATAATCTATTCCTTCTTTCTGAGAGAACCCTCGAGCCACAAATCTTGCCTTATATTTTTCAATGCTACCATCTGCAGCATGCTTGATTTTGTAGATCCATTTGGAAGTTACAACTAACTTCCCTTCTGGTCTTGGGACAACATCCCAAACATCATTCTTCATGATCGATTGGTATTCTTTGATCATAGCATCCTTCCATTCTTTATGTTCTGCCACTTCTTCATAACTGGAAGGTTCTTTGTCAATGAAATCACATAGTAAAGCTACATACCCGGAGCAGGATTTGGTCCTCTTTCTTTCTCTGTGATTCTCTTCTGAATCCCCATATCTTTCCACACCTTGGATAAGTTCTCATACCCAAGCAGGTTTCCTCTTATGAGGATTCTTCTCAATAGGTGGATCTACATGTCTTTGTGGTTCGTCAAATTCTCAATCTTCTTCTTGAGCTTCTTCGTTCATGGTTGTATCATGAACTCTAGGTACTTCTGCTTCTTTGAATTCTTTAGCAGGTTTCTTTCTGGATTTGTTGTATTGTGTATCTTCATCGAATGTCACATCCCTGCTGATGTCAATCTTCTTGAATCCTGGGAAGTATATTCTGTAAGCCTTCAAGCTTTCAGAGTATCTCACAAATATACCCTTCTTTCCTGAATGATTTAACTTAGTCCTCTTTTCTTTTGGAATGTGAATGTACACTAAATAGCTAAATATTATGAGATGGCTGACTTCTAGTTTCTTTCCAGAGAAGACTTCTTTAGGATTCTTGTTCTCGAGTACTCTATGTGGAGTACGGTTTTGTACATACACCGTTGTTCGAGCAGCTTCCGCCTAAAGGTGCATAGGAAGGTCTTGATCATGAAGCATTGCTCTTGCAGCTTCCATGATAGTTCTATTCTTCTTTCTGTAATTCCATTCTGTTGTGGATTATAAGGAGTGGACAAATCCCTCTTAATCCCTGATTCTTTGCATATCTCTTTGAATTCATTTGAAGTGAATTCTCCGCCATTATCTGATCGAAAAATCTTGATCTTCTTTTCAGTATGGTTCTCGATCAAGGCTTTGAATTCCTTGAACTTGATGAATACTTTGTCTTTGTTCTTCATGAAGTAAACCCATGTCTTCCTAGAAAAATAATCAATAAAAGAAACATAATATGCATACCCGCTTAGTGAGTTTGATGACATAGGACTGCATACATCGGAGTGGATGATTTCCAAGATTCCTTTTGTTTTTCTCTCGCTGCTTGGAAATGTCTTCTTTGTATTCTTTCCTTTCGCACATCCTTTGAAGACCCCATCATGTTTTGCTTGGATTTCTGGAAGACCTTCAACAACTTTTCTTGCAATCGGTAGTGCTCTGTAATGCACATGTGCAAGCCTTCTATGCCAAATTTCACTTGGCTTTACTGTGTCATGGACCAAGGATTGTTCTGGATGGTGCTTCAATTTGTACAATCCTCCTTCTTGTTCTCCAATCACCACCGCATCATCGATAGTCTTTCCTTTTGGCCACATGATGACTTGACCATATATGAATGCAACCCACATTCCTTTTGCATCTAATGCTAATATGGATAGGAGGTTCTTCTTGAGTCCTGGCATAAACAATACTTCCTTCATTGTTAGAGACTTTCTAGAGTCTAGTTTATAGGAAGATTACCCACTACCTTTTATTGGATATTGGTAGTCATCTCCTAGCTTTACCTTGTGAGGTGATTCATGTTCTAACAGTCTTACAAAGGATTCCTTGAATCATGTTATATGTTTGGAAGCCCCACTGTCGATGAGCCAATCATCACTTCCATGAGTAATGTTTCCCGTGAGAGCAAAAATCAAAACATATTCATTCTTGCTTGAATAATCTTCACTTTCATATCTGGTTTTCTTCTTAGATGGTTCATCATCCTCTGGAGTATGAGAATGATGTCTTCTTTTATTTCTCTTCTTTGTTGGCTTTGGTTTCTTAGGATAGTTCTTTGCATAATGTCATGCTTCATCACATGTATAACATATGACTCTAGATAAATCCTTTTTGTGATAGGACTTACCTCTCTAGAAATGAGATCTTCTTTTGGATGTCTTGGAGTGAGACTTGGAGTGTACTATGAGAGCCTGATCTTCAATTCCCATCTTCTCTTCTCGAGTTGCTATTCGAGATTCTTCTTGAGAACACTCTTCCCATAGTCTTCTGAACTTGAGTAACTTCTTTCTAGTACAGATTCCTTGGATGAAAGAATCCCATGACCTAGGGAGGCCATTCAAAGTAGTCATCACAATCTCTGCATTTTCCACTTCTTCATCAACAGCTTCTAATTGTTCCTTGATCTGAGAAACTATTGTGAAGTAATACTGGATTGTTTCTACATTCTAAATCTTCACATTCTTCAGTTGGTTTCTCAGAGTCATCTTCCAGTTTATGTTCTTCCCTTCAAACAATTTGGTTAGGGAATCAAACATTGCTTTAGGTGTCTTTAGGGAGGACACCTGTGGTATGAGATGATCCTTGATAGAATCAACAATGATTCTCTTTTCCATAACCAACTTCTTCTTATGCAAGGCCTTAGCCTCATCTCCCTCTGGAACTAGAACCTCCTCATGGATGTAGGAGTCTAACTCATTCTCTTCCAAGACTAGGGAGATCCTATACTTCCAAGCTCGGAAGTTATCATCTCCCTCAATCTTTTCATCAAGATTGGTATGATGAGACATCTTAACTGAGAACCTCAAATGGAAATACACAAGATTTTAGATCTTACCAGGTAAAGATGTCAGATCTGAAACTTGAGCTGAAATCCTGCAAAGCTGGTTCAGGAGCAAATTAGGGTTTTTATTTTCCAAATTTTTGTCCAACCAAAATGGGAGTACTTTATAAGAAAATAAACAGTTCCACTCAGGCTTACTAAAGCGTTCAGGTCAGCTATGGGGGGGTAGTTGGTCATGTTTTGGAGTAGAGTAGAGGAATTCTAGTCGATTTGTAAAGACACCACTATCAGCGATGAAAATTCTGGCCAAAAAGGAGATAATATGAACAGTAACTCACAAATGCACTCCAGATATCTAGAAGATAGAATGGGAAAAGAGGAGGAAAAGAAGGGAATATATTAGAGAGTAGGTTGTTGTGCTCCATAGGAGAATGTCAACCAGAGTGATGGAGCAAGAAGAGAATCCACCAGAGTCGGGTCATGACCGACAAGAAGAAGGCGTTGATGCAGAAGTGTCACTAATGGAAAAATATTTGTGGATAGAGCATGGAGAAGCTCTCCAAATTAATATACCCCAAAGCATTATACCTCATTCTCCGATAAATTATAACCCGAGTGCCCGAGAACAAGATATTGGTCAATAAGAGTTGGGACTATGAGTTAGAGAGTTAGGTTTATGGATTCGACTAGACGTCGAAGGAAATGATGTTGACCTTCTAGTAATTCAGTGACCACAAGAAGGAAATTGGGTGACCTTTCAACCCATTTCATTAAACCAAAGTATTCATCTACTCTATCCGGAACATGAAGGAGCACCCCCCCATCCAATCACATCTTTTGATAAAACAACAGGTCAGTCGGATCCATAAGAGAGGATACCCTAGTTGTGGCAGTCCACTTTGGATGCTTAATGGATGATAAATACTCGATATTAAGTTGGGAAAGGTGTGAACAGAAAGCCACATCTTCACCGGATATATTTTGTAATCAACATCCACTGCTTTCATTTCCATAGTGAAGGATAGTGGAATGGTTAATTTGATTCTGACAAATTTTTTTTAAGACAAGTTTTCCAAGTAGTATTTTTCTTTAAAAACAATAATAGTTTTTTTTTAATTTTTTTAAATGAATAGTTTTTATCAATAAAAACAAGGTTTGCAAAAAACTTTTAGTAAAACAAGGATTATAAATTCTATATATAAATGATTTATCAAGTAAAAAAAACAACTCCTTCAACAATTGTTTCCATTACAAAAAACTA